>CATIYI010000066.1:0-2500 GCA_949748255.1 Eustalomyia histrio
ATATATATATATATATATCATTTGAGTATAATAATGTATAATATTGAGTGAAAAAAAATTTTTCGATTTTTTGCAAAAAAGGATGATGTATACACTGTCTTTTTGCCAAAAATGGAAAATTTTTGTTTCACTCAATATTATACTCAAACGAAAGGTAATACTAGGGGCATCAAATAAAACTACTTTTCGCTGCGAAATTTCTCTTAGTTCCTGAGAAAATGATGATTATGGAGGATCGATTATGGAAATTTTAATGCATTTTAAGTGCAAAATCCATACTAAATCTCAGAATTTCCCAGAGATTTATGTACTGCTAAATAGATCTTTAAATTCCCTTTCATTTGAGTATAATAATGTATAATATTGAGTGAAAAAAATTTTTTCGATTTTTTGCAAAAAATGATGATGTATACACTGTCTTTTTTGCCAAAAAATGGAAATTTTTATTTCACTCAATATTATACTCAAACGAAAGGTAATACTAAGGGCATCAAATAAAACTACTTTTCGCTGCGAAATTCCTCTTAGTTCCTGAGAAAATGATGATTATGGAGGATCGATTATGGAAATTTTAATGCATTTTAAGTGCAAAATCCATACTAAATCTCAGAATTTCCCAGAGATTTATGTACTGCTAAATAGATCTTTAAATTCCCTTTCATTTGAGTATAATAATGTATAATATTGAGTGAAAAAAATTTTTTCGATTTTTTGCAAAAAAGGATGATGTATACACTGTCTTTTTTGCCAAAAAATGGAAAATTTTTGTTTCACTCAATATTATACTCAAACGAAAGGTAATACTAAGGGCAACAAATAAAACTACTTTTCGCTGCGAAATTCCTCTTAGTTCCTGAGAAAATGATGATTATGGAGGATCGATTATGGAAATTTTAATGCATTTTAAGTGCAAAATCCATACTAAATCTCAGAATTTCCCAGAGATTTATGTACTGCTAAATAGATCTTTAAATTCCCTTTCATTTGAGTATAATAATGTATAATATTGAGTGAAAAAAATTTTTTCGATTTTTTGCAAAAAAGGATGATGTATACACTGTCTTTTTTGCCAAAAAATGGAAAATTTTTGTTTCACTCAATATTATACTCAAACGAAAGGTAATACTAAGGGCATCAAATAAAACTACTTTTCGCTGCGAAATTCCTCTTAGTTCCTGAGAAAATTATGATTATGGAGGATCGATTATGGAAATTTTAATGCATTTTAAGTGCAAAATCCATACTAAATCTCAGAATTTCCAGAGATTTATGTACTGCTAAATAGATCTTTAAATTCCCTTTCATTTGAGTATAATAATGTATAATATTGAGTGAAAAAAATTTTTTCGATTTTTTGCAAAAAAGGATGATGTATACACTGTCTTTTTTGCCAAAAAATGGAAAATTTTTGTTTCACTCAATATTATACTCAAACGAAAGGTAATACTAAGGGCATCAAATAAAACTACTTTTCGCTGCGAAATTCCTCTTAGTTCCTGAGAAAATGATGATTATGGAGGATCGATTATGGAAATTTTAATGCATTTTAAGTGCAAAATCCATACTAAATCTCAGAATTTCCCAGAGATTTATGTACCGCTAAATAGATCTTTAAATTCCTTTCATTTGAGTATAATAATGTATAATATTGAGTGAAAATTTTTTTTTTCGATTTTTTGCAAAAAAGGATGATGTATACACTGTCTTTTTTGCCAAAAAATGGAAAATTTTTGTTTCACTCAATATTATACTCAAACGAAAGGTAATACTAAGGGCATCAAATAAAACTACTTTTCGCTGCGAAATTCCTCTTAGTTCCTGAGAAAATGATGATTATGGAGGATCGATTATGGAAATTTTAATGCATTTTAAGTGCAAAATCCGTACTAAATCTCAGAATTTCCCAGAGATTTATGTACTGCTAAATAGATCTTTAAATTCCCTTTCATTTGAGTATAATAATGTATAATATTGAGTGAAAAAAATTTTTCGATTTTTTGCAAAAAATGATGATGTATACACTGTCTTTTTTGCCAAAAAATGGAAAATTTTTATTTCACTCAATATTATACTCAAACGAAAGGTAATACTAAGGGCATCAAATAAAACTACTTTTCGCTGCGAAATTCCTCTTAGTTCCTGAGAAAATGATGATTATGGAGGATCGATTATGGAAATTTTAATGCATTTTAAGTGCAAAATCCATACTAAATCTCAGAATTTCCCAGAGATTTATGTACTGCTAAATAGATCTTTAAATTCCCTTTCATTTGAGTATAATAATGTATAATATTGAGTGAAAAAAATTTTTTCGATTTTTTGCAAAAAAGGATGATGTATACACTGTCTTTTTTGCCAAAAAATGGAAAATTTTGTTTCACTCAATATTATACTCAAACGAAAGGTAATACTAAGGGCAACAAATAAAACTACTTTTCGCTGCGAAATTCCTCTTAGTTCCTGAGAAAATGATGATTATGGAGGATCGATTATGGAAATT
>CATIYI010000066.1:7500-17500 GCA_949748255.1 Eustalomyia histrio
TAAATCTCAGAATTTCCCAGAGATTTATGTACTGCTAAATAGATCTTTAAATTCCCTTTCATTTGAGTATAATAATGTATAATATTAAGTGAAAAAATTTTTTCGATTTTTTGCAAAAAAGGATGATGTATACACTGTCTTTTTTGCCAAAAAATGGAAAATTTTTGTTTCACTCAATATTATACTCAAACGAAAGGTAATACTAAGGGCATCAAATAAAACTACTTTTCGCTGCGAAATTCCTCTTAGTTCCTGAGAAAATGATGATTATGGAGGATCGATTATGGAAATTTTAATGCATTTTAAGTGCAAAATCCATACTAAATCTCAGAATTTCCCAGAGATTTATGTACCGCTAAATAGATCTTTAAATTCGCTTTCATTTGAGTATAATAATGTATAATATTGAGTGAAAAAATTTTTTTCGATTTTTTGCAAAAAAGGATGATGTATACACTGTCTTTTTTGTCAAAAAATGGAAAATTTTTGTTTCACTCAATATTATACTCAAACGAAAGGTAATACTAAGGGCATCAAATAAAACTACTTTTCGCTGCGAAATTCCTCTTAGTTCCTGAGAAAATGATGATTATGGAGGATCGATTATGGAAATTTTAATGCATTTTAAGTGCGAAATCCATACTAAATCTCAGAATTTCCCAGAGATTTATGTACTGCTAAATAGATCTTTAAATTCCCTTTCATTTGAGTATAATAATGTATAATATTGAGTGAAAAAATTTTTTTCGATTTTTTGCAAAAAAGGATGATGTATACACTGTCTTTTTTGCCAAAAAATGGAAAATTTTTGTTTCACTCAATATTATACTCAAACGAAAGGTAATACTAAGGGCATCAAATAAAACTACTTTTCGCTGCGAAATTCCTCTTAGTTCCTGAGAAAATGATGATTATGGAGGATCGATTATGGAAATTTTAATGCATTTTAAGTGCAAAATCCATACTAAATCTCAGAATTTCCCAGAGATTTATGTACTGCTAAATAGATCTTTAAATTCCCTTTCATTTGAGTATAATAATGTATAATATTGAGTGAAAAAAATTTTTTCGATTTTTTGCAAAAAAGGATGATGTATACACTGTCTTTTTTGCCAAAAAATGGAAAATTTTTGTTTCACTCAATATTATACTCAAACGAAAGGTAATACTAAGGGCATCAAATAAAACTACTTTTCGCTGCGAAATTCCTCTTAGTTCCTGAGAAAATGATGATTATGGAGGATCGATTATGGAAATTTTAATGCATTTTAAGTGCAAAATCCATACTAAATCTCAGAATTTCCCAGAGATTTATGTACCGCTAAATAGATCTTTAAATTCCCTTTCATTTGAGTATAATAATGTATAATATTGAGTGAAAAATTTTTTTTCGATTTTTTGCAAAAAAGAATGATGTATACACTGTCTTTTTTGCCAAAAAATGGAAAATTTTTGTTTCACTCAATATTATACTCAAACGAAAGGTAATACTAAGGGCATCAAATAAAACTACTTTTCGGTGCGAAATTCCTCTTAGTTCCTGAGAAAATGATGATTATGGAGGATCGATTATGGAAATTTTAATGCATTTTAAGTGCAAAATCCATACTAAATCTCAGAATTTCCCAGAGATTTATGTACTGCTAAATAGATCTTTAAATTCCCTTTCATTTGAGTATAATAATGTATAATATTGAGTGAAAAAAATTTTTTCGATTTTTTGCAAAAAAGGATGATGTATACACTGTTTTTTTTGCCAAAAAATGGAAAATTTTTGTTTCACTCAATATTATACTCAAACGAGAGGTAATACTAAGGGCATCAAATAAAACTACTTTTCGCTGCGAAATTCCTCTTAGTTCCTGAGAAAATGATGATTATGGAGGATCGATTATGGAAATTTTAATGCATTTTAAGTGCAAAATCCATACTAAATCTCAGAATTTCCCAGAGATTTATGTACTGCTAAATAGATCTTTAAATTCCCTTTCATTTGAGTATAATAATGTATAATATTGAGTGAAAAAAATTTTTTCGATTTTTTGCAAAAAAGGATGATGTATACACTGTTTTTTTTGCCAAAAAATGGAAAATTTTTGTTTCACTCAATATTATACTCAAACGAGAGGTAATACTAAGGGCATCAAATAAAACTACTTTTCGCTGCGAAATTCCTCTTAGTTCCTGAGAAAATGATGATTATGGAGGATCGATTATGGAAATTTTAATGCATTTTAAGTGCAAAATCCGTACTAAATCTCAGAATTTCCCAGAGATTTATGTACTGCTAAATAGATCTTTAAATTCCCTTTCATTAGAGTATAATAATGTATAATATTGAGTGAAAAAAATTTTTTCGATTTTTTGCAAAAAAGGATGATGTATACACTGTCTTTTTTGCCAAAAAATGGAAAATTTTTGTTTCACTCAATATTATACTCAAACGAAAGGTAATACTAAGGGCATCAAATAAAACTACTTTTGCTGCTGTATTCCTCTTAGTTCCTGAGAAAATGATGATTATGGAGGATCGATTATGGAAATTTTAATGCATTTTAAGTGCAAAATCCATACTAAATCTCAGAATTTCCCAGAGATTTATGTACTGCTAAATAAATCTTTAAATTCCCTTTCATTTGAGTATAATAATGTATAATATTGAGTGAAAAAATTTTTTTCGATTTTTTGCAAAAAAGGATGATGTATACACTGTCTTTTTTGCCAAAAAATGGAAAATTTTTGTTTCACTCAATATTATACTCAAACGAAAGGTAATACTAAGGGCATCAAATAAAACTACTTTTCGCTGCGAAATTCCTCTTAGTTCCTGAGAAAATTATGATTATGGAGGATCGATTATGGAAATTTTAATGCATTTTAAGTGCAAAATCCATACTAAATCTCAGAATTTCCCAGAGATTTATGTACTGCTAAATAGATCTTTAAATTCCCTTTCATTTGAGTATAATAATGTATAATATTGAGTGGAAAAAAATTGTTCGATTTTTTGCAAAAAAGGATGATGTATACACTGTCTTTTTTGCCAAAAAATGGAAAATTTTTGTTTCACTCAATATTATACTCAAACGAAAGGTAATACTAAGGGCATCAAATAAAACTACTTTTCGCTGCGAAATTCCTCTTAGTTCCTGAGAAAATGATGATTATGGAGGATCGATTATGGAAATTTTAATGCATTTTAAGTTCAAAATCCATACTAAATCTCAGAATTTCCCAGAGATTTATGTACTGCTAAATAGATCTTTAAATTCCCTTTCATTTGAGTATAATAATGTATAATATTAAGTGAAAAAATTTTTTCGATTTTTTGCAAAAAAGGATGATGTATACACTGTCTTTTTTGCCAAAAAATGGAAAATTTTTGTTTCACTCAATATTATACTCAAACGAAAGGTAATACTAAGGGCATCAAATAAAACTACTTTTCGCTGCGAAATTCCTCTTAGTTCCTGAGAAAATGATGATTATGGAGGATCGATTATGGAAATTTTAATGCATTTTAAGTGCAAAATCCATACTAAATCTCAGAATTTCCCAGAGATTTATGTACCGCTAAATAGATCTTTAAATTCGCTTTCATTTGAGTATAATAATGTATAATATTGAGTGAAAAAATTTTTTTCGATTTTTTGCAAAAAAGGATGATGTATTATACACTGTCTTTTTTGCCAAAAAATGGAAAATTTTTGTTTCACTCAATATTATACTCAAACGAAAGGTAATACTAAGGGCATCAAATAAAACTACTTTTCGCTGCGAAATTCCTCTTAGTTCCTGAGAAAATGATGATTATGGAGGATCGATTATGGAAATTTTAATGCATTTTAAGTGCAAAATCCATACTAAATCTCAGAATTTCCCAGAGATTTATGTACTGCTAAATAGATCTTTAAATTCCCTTTCATTTGAGTATAATAATGTATAATATTGAATGAAAACATTTTTTTCGATTTTTTGCAAAAAAGGATGATGTATACACTGTCTTTTTTGCCAAAAAATGGAAAATTTTTGTTTCACTCAATATTATACTCAAACGAAAGGTAATACTAAGGGCATCAAATAAAACTACTTTTCGCTGCGAAATTCCTCTTAGTTCCTGAGAAAATGATGATTATGGAGGATCGATTATGGAAATTTTAATGCATTTTAAGTGCAAAATCCATACTAAATCTCAGAATTTCCCAGAGATTTATGTACTGCTAAATAGATCTTTAAATTCCCTTTCATTTGAGTATAATAATGTATAATATTGAGTGAAAAAAATTTTTTCGATTTTTTGCAAAAAAGGATGATGTATACACTGTCTTTTTTGCCAAAAAATGGAAAATTTTTGTTTCACTCAATATTATACTCAAACGAAAGGTAATACTAAGGGCATCAAATAAAACTACTTTTCGCTGCGAAATTCCTCTTAGTTCCTGAGAAAATGATGATTATGGAGGATCGATTATGGAAATTTTAATGCATTTTAAGTGCAAAATCCATACTAAATCTCAGAATTTCCCAGAGATTTATGTACCGCTAAATAGATCTTTAAATTCCCTTTCATTTGAGTATAATTATGTATAATATTGAGTGAAAAATTTTTTTTCGATTTTTTGCAAAAAAGGATGATGTATACACTGTCTTTTTTGCCAAAAAATGGAAAATTTTTGTTTCACTCAATATTATACTCAAACGAAAGGTAATACTAAGGGCATCAAATAAAACTACTTTTCGCTGCGAAATTCCTCTTAGTTCCTGAGAAAATGATGATTATGGAGGATCGATTATGGAAATTTTAATGCATTTTAAGTGCAAAATCCATACTAAATCTCAGAATTTCCCAGAGATTTATGTACTGCTAAATAGATCTTTAAATTCCCTTTCATTTGAGTATAATAATGTATAATATTGAGTGAAAAAAATTTTTTCGATTTTTTGCAAAAAAGGATGATGTATACACTGTCTTTTTTGCCAAAAAATGGAAAATTTTTGTTTCACTCAATATTATACTCAAACGAAAGATAATACTAAGGGCATCAAATAAAACTACTTTTCGCTGCGAAATTCCTCTTAGTTCCTGAGAAAATTATGATTATGGAGGATCGATTATGGAAATTTTAATGCATTTTAAGTGCAAAATCCATACTAAATCTCAGAATTTCCCAGAGATTTATGTACTGCTAAATAAATCTTTAAATTCCCTTTCATTTGAGTATAATAATGTATAATATTGAGTGAAAAAATTTTTTTCGATTTTTTGCAAAAAAGGATGATGTATACACTGTCTTTTTTGCCAAAAAATGGAAAATTTTTGTTTCACTCAATATTATACTCAAACGAAAGGTAATACTAAGGGCATCAAATAAAACTACTTTTCGCTGCGAAATTCCTCTTAGTTCCTGAGAAAATTATGATTATGGAGGATCGATTATGGAAATTTTAATGCATTTTAAGTGCAAAATCCATACTAAATCTCAGAATTTCTCAGAGATTTATGTACTGCTAAATAGATCTTTAAATTCCCTTTCATTTGAGTATAATAATGTATAATATTGAGTGGAAAAAAATTGTTCGATTTTTTGCAAAAAAGGATGATGTATACACTGTCTTTTTTGCCAAAAAATGGAAAATTTTTGTTTCACTCAATATTATACTCAAACGAAAGGTAATACTAAGGGCATCAAATAAAACTACTTTTCGCTGCGAAATTCCTCTTAGTTCCTGAGAAAATGATGATTATGGAGGATCGATTATGGAAATTTTAATGCATTTTAAGTTCAAAATCCATACTAAATCTCAGAATTTCCCAGAGATTTATGTACTGCTAAATAGATCTTTAAATTCCCTTTCATTTGAGTATAATAATGTATAATATTAAGTGAAAAAATTTTTTCGATTTTTTGCAAAAAAGGATGATGTATACACTGTCTTTTTTGCCAAAAAATGGAAAATTTTTGTTTCACTCAATATTATACTCAAACGAAAGGTAATACTAAGGGCATCAAATAAAACTACTTTTCGCTGCGAAATTCCTCTTAGTTCCTGAGAAAATGATGATTATGGAGGATCGATTATGGAAATTTTAATGCATTTTAAGTGCAAAATCCATACTAAATCTCAGAATTTCCCAGAGATTTATGTACCGCTAAATAGATCTTTAAATTCGCTTTCATTTGAGTATAATAATGTATAATATTGAGTGAAAAAATTTTTTTCGATTTTTTGCAAAAAAGGATGATGTATACACTGTCTTTTTTGCCAAAAAATGGAAAATTTTTGTTTCACTCAATATTATACTCAAACGAAAGGTAATACTAAGGGCATCAAATAAAACTACTTTTCGCTGCGAAATTCCTCTTAGTTCCTGAGAAAATGATGATTATGGAGGATCGATTATGGAAATTTTAATGCATTTTAAGTGCAAAATCCATACTAAATCTCAGAATTTCCCAGAGATTTATGTACTGCTAAATAGATCTTTAAATTCCCTTTCATTTGAGTATAATAATGTATAATATTGAGTGAAAAATTTTTTTTCGATTTTTTGCAAAAAAGGATGATGTATACACTGTCTTTTTTGCCAAAAAAATGGAAAATTTTTGTTTCACTCAATATTATACTCAAACGAAAGGTAATACTAAGGGCATCAAATAAAACTACTTTTCGCTGCGAAATTCCTCTTAGTTCCTGAGAAAATGATGATTATGGAGGATCGATTATGGAAATTTTAATGCATTTTAAGTGCAAAATCCATACTAAATCTCAGAATTTCCCAGAGATTTATGTACTGCTAAATAGATCTTTAAATTCCCTTTCATTTGAGTATAATAATGTATAATATTGAGTGAAAAAAAATATATATATATATATATATATATATATATATATATATATATATATATATATATATACATTTATATATATATATATATAAATATATATATATATATGTGCACAGCACATGTTGTGGGGACGGGTTTTCGTTCCACAAATTACTATGAAGACATTTTGTTACTTTGGGGACTGTCCTTAAACTTTTCGTTATTCTAGTGTTTACTCTGAAGACATTTTACTGGACACAGCGCATTTTATAGGGACTTTTTTGGCTGTATATACAGATGTCTTCAAAGTATGGGCAATGAATATATATATATATATATATATATAAATATATATATATATATATATATATATAAATATACGAAAACCCGTCCCCGCAACATGCGCCATGCACAAATATATATATATATATATATAAATATATATATATATATATATATATATATGCATATATATATATATATATATATATATATATATATATATATCATTTGAGTATAATAATGTATAATATTGAGTGAAAAAAATTTTTTCGATTTTTTGCAAAAAAGGATGATGTATACACTGTCTTTTTTGCCAAAAATGGAAAATTTTTGTTTCACTCAATATTATACTCAAACGAAAGGTAATACTAGGGGCATCAAATAAAACTACTTTTCGCTGCGAAATTTCTCTTAGTTCCTGAGAAAATGATGATTATGGAGGATCGATTATGGAAATTTTAATGCATTTTAAGTGCAAAATCCATACTAAATCTCAGAATTTCCCAGAGATTTATGTACTGCTAAATAGATCTTTAAATTCCCTTTCATTTGAGTATAATAATGTATAATATTGAGTGAAAAAAATTTTTTCGATTTTTTGCAAAAAAGGATGATGTATACACTGTCTTTTTTGCCAAAAAATGGAAAATTTTTGTTTCACTCAATATTATACTCAAACGAAAGGTAATACTAAGGGCAACAAATAAAACTACTTTTCGCTGCGAAATTCCTCTTAGTTCCTGAGAAAATGATGATTATGGAGGATCGATTATGGAAATTTTAATGCATTTTAAGTGCAAAATCCATACTAAATCTCAGAATTTCCCAGAGATTTATGTACTGCTAAATAGATCTTTAAATTCCCTTTCATTTGAGTATAATAATGTATAATATTGAGTGAAAAAAATTTTTTCGATTTTTTGCAAAAAAGGATGATGTATACACTGTCTTTTTTGCCAAAAAATGGAAAATTTTTGTTTCACTCAATATTATACTCAAACGAAAGGTAATACTAAGGGCATCAAATAAAACTACTTTTCGCTGCGAAATTCCTCTTAGTTCCTGAGAAAATTATGATTATGGAGGATCGATTATGGAAATTTTAATGCATTTTAAGTGCAAAATCCATACTAAATCTCAGAATTTCCCAGAGATTTATGTACTGCTAAATAGATCTTTAAATTCCCTTTCATTTGAGTATAATAATGTATAATATTGAGTGAAAAAAATTTTTTCGATTTTTTGCAAAAAAGGATGATGTATACACTGTCTTTTTTGCCAAAAAATGGAAAATTTTTGTTTCACTCAATATTATACTCAAACGAAAGGTAATACTAAGGGCATCAAATAAAACTACTTTTCGCTGCGAAATTCCTCTTAGTTCCTGAGAAAATGATGATTATGGAGGATCGATTATGGAAATTTTAATGCATTTTAAGTGCAAAATCCATACTAAATCTCAGAATTTCCCAGAGATTTATGTACCGCTAAATAGATCTTTAAATTCCCTTTCATTTGAGTATAATAATGTATAATATTGAGTGAAAATTTTTTTTTTCGATTTTTTGCAAAAAAGGATGATGTATACACTGTCTTTTTTGCCAAAAAATGGAAAATTTTTGTTTCACTCAATATTATACTCAAACGAAAGGTAATACTAAGGGCATCAAATAAAACTACTTTTCGCTGCGAAATTCCTCTTAGTTCCTGAGAAAATGATGATTATGGAGGATCGATTATGGAAATTTTAATGCATTTTAAGTGCAAAATCCATACTAAATCTCAGAATTTCCCAGAGATTTATGTACCGCTAAATAGATCTTTAAATTCCCTTTCATTTGAGTATAATAATGTATAATATTGAGTGAAAAAAATTTTTTCGATTTTTTGCAAAAAAGGATGATGTATACACTGTCTTTTTTGCCAAAAAATGGAAAATTTTTGTTTCACTCAATATTATACTCAAACGAAAGATAATACTAAGGGCATCAAATAAAACTACTTTTCGCTGCGAAATTCCTCTTAGTTCCTGAGAAAATTATGATTATGGAGGATCGATTATGGAAATTTTAATGCATTTTAAGTGCAAAATCCATACTAAATCTCAGAATTTCCCAGAGATTTATGTACTGCTAAATAAATCTTTAAATTCCCTTTCATTTGAGTATAATAATGTATAATATTGAGTGAAAAAATTTTTTTCGATTTTTTGCAAAAAAGGATGATGTATACACTGTCTTTTTTGCCAAAAAATGGAAAATTTTTGTTTCACTCAATATTATACTCAAACGAAAGGTAATACTAAGGGCATCAAATAAAACTACTTTTCGCTGCGAAATTCCTCTTAGTTCCTGAGAAAATTATGATTATGGAGGATCGATTATGGAAATTTTAATGCATTTTAAGTGCAAAATCCATACTAAATCTCAGAATTTCTCAGAGATTTATGTACTGCTAAATAGATCTTTAAATTCCCTTTCATTTGAGTATAATAATGTATAATATTGAGTGGAAAAAAATTGTTCGATTTTTTGCAAAAAAGGATGATGTATACACTGTCTTTTTTGCCAAAAAATGGAAAATTTTTGTTTCACTCAATATTATACTCAAACGAAAGGTAATACTAAGGGCATCAAATAAAACTACTTTTCGCTGCGAAATTCCTCTTAGTTCCTGAGAAAATGATGATTATGGAGGATCGATTATGGAAATTTTAATGCATTTTAAGTTCAAAATCCATACTAAATCTCAGAATTTCCCAGAGATTTATGTACTGCTAAATAGATCTTTAAATTCCCTTTCATTTGAGTATAATAATGTATAATATTAAGTGAAAAAATTTTTTCGATTTTTTGCAAAAAAGGATGATGTATACACTGTCTTTTTTGCCA
>CATIYI010000066.1:20000-22500 GCA_949748255.1 Eustalomyia histrio
GGGCATCAAATAAAACTACTTTTCGCTGCGAAATTCCTCTTAGTTCCTGAGAAAATGATGATTATGGAGGATCGATTATGGAAATTTTAATGCATTTTAAGTGCAAAATCCATACTAAATCTCAGAATTTCCCAGAGATTTATGTACCGCTAAATAGATCTTTAAATTCCCTTTCATTTGAGTATAATAATGTATAATATTGAGTGAAAATTTTTTTTTTCGATTTTTTGCAAAAAAGGATGATGTATACACTGTCTTTTTTGCCAAAAAATGGAAAATTTTTGTTTCACTCAATATTATACTCAAACGAAAGGTAATACTAAGGGCATCAAATAAAACTACTTTTCGCTGCGAAATTCCTCTTAGTTCCTGAGAAAATGATGATTATGGAGGATCGATTATGGAAATTTTAATGCATTTTAAGTGCAAAATCCGTACTAAATCTCAGAATTTCCCAGAGATTTATGTACTGCTAAATAGATCTTTAAATTCCCTTTCATTAGAGTATAATAATGTATAATATTGAGTGAAAAAAATTTTTTCGATTTTTTGCAAAAAAGGATGATGTATACACTGTCTTTTTTGCCAAAAAATGGAAAATTTTTGTTTCACTCAATATTATACTCAAACGAAAGGTAATACTAAGGGCATCAAATAAAACTACTTTTCGCTGCGAAATTCCTCTTAGTTCCTGAGAAAATTATGATTATGGAGGATCGATTATGGAAATTTTAATGCATTTTAAGTGCAAAATCCATACTAAATCTCAGAATTTCCCAGAGATTTATGTACTGCTAAATAGATCTTTAAATTCCCTTTCATTTGAGTATAATAATGTATAATATTGAGTGGAAAAAAATTGTTCGATTTTTTGCAAAAAAGGATGATGTATACACTGTCTTTTTTGCCAAAAAATGGAAAATTTTTGTTTCACTCAATATTATACTCAAACGAAAGGTAATACTAAGGGCATCAAATAAAACTACTTTTCGCTGCGAAATTCCTCTTAGTTCCTGAGAAAATGATGATTATGGAGGATCGATTATGGAAATTTTAATGCATTTTAAGTTCAAAATCCATACTAAATCTCAGAATTTCCCAGAGATTTATGTACTGCTAAATAGATCTTTAAATTCCCTTTCATTTGAGTATAATAATGTATAATATTAAGTGAAAAAATTTTTTCGATTTTTTGCAAAAAAGGATGATGTATACACTGTCTTTTTTGCCAAAAAATGGAAAATTTTTGTTTCACTCAATATTATACTCAAACGAAAGGTAATACTAAGGGCATCAAATAAAACTACTTTTCGCTGCGAAATTCCTCTTAGTTCCTGAGAAAATGATGATTATGGAGGATCGATTATGGAAATTTTAATGCATTTTAAGTGCAAAATCCATACTAAATCTCAGAATTTCCCAGAGATTTATGTACCGCTAAATAGATCTTTAAATTCGCTTTCATTTGAGTATAATAATGTATAATATTGAGTGAAAAAATTTTTTTCGATTTTTTGCAAAAAAGGATGATGTATACACTGTCTTTTTTGCCAAAAAATGGAAAATTTTTGTTTCACTCAATATTATACTCAAACGAAAGGTAATACTAAGGGCATCAAATAAAACTACTTTTCGCTGCGAAATTCCTCTTAGTTCCTGAGAAAATGATGATTATGGAGGATCGATTATGGAAATTTTAATGCATTTTAAGTGCAAAATCCATACTAAATCTCAGAATTTCCCAGAGATTTATGTACCGCTAAATAGATCTTTAAATTCCCTTTCATTTGAGTATAATTATGTATAATATTGAGTGAAAAATTTTTTTTCGATTTTTTGCAAAAAAGGATGATGTATACACTGTCTTTTTTGCCAAAAAATGGAAAATTTTTGTTTCACTCAATATTATACTCAAACGAAAGGTAATACTAAGGGCATCAAATAAAACTACTTTTCGCTGCGAAATTCCTCTTAGTTCCTGAGAAAATGATGATTATGGAGGATCGATTATGGAAATTTTAATGCATTTTAAGTGCAAAATCCATACTAAATCTCAGAATTTCCCAGAGATTTATGTACTGCTAAATAGATCTTTAAATTCCCTTTCATTTGAGTATAATAATGTATAATATTGAGTGAAAAAAATTTTTTCGATTTTTTGCAAAAAAGGATGATGTATACACTGTCTTTTTTGCCAAAAAATGGAAAATTTTTGTTTCACTCAATATTATACTCAAACGAAAGATAATACTAAGGGCATCAAATAAAACTACTTTTCGCTGCGAAATTCCTCTTAGTTCCTGAGAAAATTATGATTATGGAGGATCGATTATGGAAATTTTAATGCATTTTAAGTGCAAAATCCATACTAAATCTCAGAATTTCCCAGAGATTTATGTACTGCTAAATAAATCTTTAAATTCCCTTTCATTTGAGTATAATAATGTATAATATTGAGTGAAAAAATTTTTTTCGATTTTTTGCAAAAAAGGATGATGTA
>CATIYI010000066.1:27500-30000 GCA_949748255.1 Eustalomyia histrio
TGATGTATACACTGTCTTTTTTGCCAAAAAATGGAAAATTTTTGTTTCACTCAATATTATACTCAAACGAAAGGTAATACTAAGGGCATCAAATAAAACTACTTTTCGCTGCGAAATTCCTCTTAGTTCCTGAGAAAATGATGATTATGGAGGATCGATTATGGAAATTTTAATGCATTTTAAGTGCAAAATCCATACTAAATCTCAGAATTTCCCAGAGATTTATGTACCGCTAAATAGATCTTTAAATTCGCTTTCATTTGAGTATAATAATGTATAATATTGAGTGAAAAAATTTTTTTCGATTTTTTGCAAAAAAGGATGATGTATACACTGTCTTTTTTGCCAAAAAATGGAAAATTTTTGTTTCACTCAATATTATACTCAAACGAAAGGTAATACTAAGGGCATCAAATAAAACTACTTTTCGCTGCGAAATTCCTCTTAGTTCCTGAGAAAATGATGATTATGGAGGATCGATTATGGAAATTTTAATGCATTTTAAGTGCAAAATCCATACTAAATCTCAGAATTTCCCAGAGATTTATGTACTGCTAAATAGATCTTTAAATTCCCTTTCATTTGAGTATAATAATGTATAATATTGAGTGAAAAAATTTTTTTCGATTTTTTGCAAAAAGGATGATGTATACACTGTCTTTTTTGCCAAAAAATGGAAAATTTTTGTTTCACTCAATATTATACTCAAACGAAAGGTAATACTAAGGGCATCAAATAAAACTACTTTTCGCTGCGAAATTCCTCTTAGTTCCTGAGAAAATGATGATTATGGAGGATCGATTATGGAAATTTTAATGCATTTTAAGTGCAAAATCCATATATATATATATATATATATATATATATATATATGCATATATATATATATATATATATATATCATTTGAGTATAATAATGTATAATATTGAGTGAAAAAAATTTTTTCGATTTTTTGCAAAAAAGGATGATGTATACACTGTCTTTTTTGCCAAAAATGGAAAATTTTTGTTTCACTCAATATTATACTCAAACGAAAGGTAATACTAGGGGCATCAAATAAAACTACTTTTCGCTGCGAAATTTCTCTTAGTTCCTGAGAAAATGATGATTATGGAGGATCGATTATGGAAATTTTAATGCATTTTAAGTGCAAAATCCATACTAAATCTCAGAATTTCCCAGAGATTTATGTACTGCTAAATAGATCTTTAAATTCCCTTTCATTTGAGTATAATAATGTATAATATTGAGTGAAAAAAATTTTTTCGATTTTTTGCAAAAAAGGATGATGTATACACTGTCTTTTTTGCCAAAAAATGGAAAATTTTTATTTCACTCAATATTATACTCAAACGAAAGGTAATACTAAGGGCATCAAATAAAACTACTTTTCGCTGCGAAATTCCTCTTAGTTCCTGAGAAAATGATGATTATGGAGGATCGATTATGGAAATTTTAATGCATTTTAAGTGCAAAATCCATACTAAATCTCAGAATTTCCCAGAGATTTATGTACTGCTAAATAGATCTTTAAATTCCCTTTCATTTGAGTATAATAATGTATAATATTGAGTGAAAAAAATTTTTTCGATTTTTTGCAAAAAAGGATGATGTATACACTGTCTTTTTTGCCAAAAAATGGAAAATTTTTGTTTCACTCAATATTATACTCAAACGAAAGGTAATACTAAGGGCAACAAATAAAACTACTTTTCGCTGCGAAATTCCTCTTAGTTCCTGAGAAAATGATGATTATGGAGGATCGATTATGGAAATTTTAATGCATTTTAAGTTCAAAATCCATACTAAATCTCAGAATTTCCCAGAGATTTATGTACTGCTAAATAGATCTTTAAATTCCCTTTCATTTGAGTATAATAATGTATAATATTGAGTGAAAAATTTTTTTTCGATTTTTTGCAAAAAAGGATGATGTATACACTGTCTTTTTTGCCAAAAAATGGAAAATTTTTGTTTCACTCAATATTATACTCAAACGAAAGGTAATACTAAGGGCATCAAATAAAACTACTTTTCGCTGCGAAATTCCTCTTAGTTCCTGAGAAAATGATGATTATGGAGGATCGATTATGGAAATTTTAATGCATTTTAAGTGCAAAATCCATACTAAATCTCAGAATTTCCCAGAGATTTATGTACTGCTAAATAGATCTTTAAATTCCCTTTCATTTGAGTATAATAATGTATAATATTGAGTGAAAAAAATTTTTTCGATTTTTTGCAAAAAAGGATGATGTATACACTGTCTTTTTTGCCAAAAAATGGAAAATTTTTGTTTCACTCAATATTATACTCAAACGAAAGGTAATACTAAGGGCATCAAATAAAACTACTTTTCGCTGCGAAATTCCTCTTAGTTCCTGAGAAAATTATGATTATGGAGGATCGATTATGGAAATTTTAATGCATTTTAAGTGCAAAATCCGTACTAAATCTCAGAATTTCCCAGAGATTTATGTACTGCTAAATAGATCTTTA
>CATIYI010000066.1:35000-37500 GCA_949748255.1 Eustalomyia histrio
TCCCAGAGATTTATGTACTGCTAAATAGATCTTTAAATTCCCTTTCATTTGAGTATAATAATGTATAATATTAAGTGAAAAAATTTTTTCGATTTTTTGCAAAAAAGGATGATGTATACACTGTCTTTTTTGCCAAAAAATGGAAAATTTTTGTTTCACTCAATATTATACTCAAACGAAAGGTAATACTAAGGGCATCAAATAAAACTACTTTTCGCTGCGAAATTCCTCTTAGTTCCTGAGAAAATGATGATTATGGAGGATCGATTATGGAAATTTTAATGCATTTTAAGTGCAAAATCCATACTAAATCTCAGAATTTCCCAGAGATTTATGTACCGCTAAATAGATCTTTAAATTCGCTTTCATTTGAGTATAGTAATGTATAATATTGAGTGAAAAAATTTTTTTCGATTTTTTGCAAAAAAGGATGATGTATACACTGTCTTTTTTGCCAAAAAATGGAAAATTTTTGTTTCACTCAATATTATACTCAAACGAAAGGTAATACTAAGGGCATCAAATAAAACTACTTTTCGCTGCGAAATTCCTCTTAGTTCCTGAGAAAATGATGATTATGTAGGATCGATTATGGAAATTTTAATGCATTTTAAGTGCAAAATCCATACTAAATCTCAGAATTTCCCAGAGATTTATGTACCGCTAAATAGATCTTTAAATTCCCTTTCATTTGAGTATAATAATGTATAATATTGAGTGAAAATTTTTTTTTTCGATTTTTTGCAAAAAAGGATGATGTATACACTGTCTTTTTTGCCAAAAAATGGAAAATTTTTGTTTCACTCAATATTATACTCAAACCGAAAAGGCATCAAATAAAACTACTTTTCGCTGCGAAATTCCTCTTAGTTCCTGAGAAAATGATGATTATGGAGGATCGATTATGGAAATTTTAATGCATTTTAAGTGCAAAATCCGTACTAAATCTCAGAATTTCCCAGAGATTTATGTACTGCTAAATAGATCTTTAAATTCCCTTTCATTAGAGTATAATAATGTATAATATTGAGTGAAAAAAATTTTTTCGATTTTTTGCAAAAAAGGATGATGTATACACTGTCTTTTTTGCCAAAAAATGGAAAATTTTTGTTTCACTCAATATTATACTCAAACGAAAGGTAATACTAAGGGCATCAAATAAAACTACTTTTCGCTGCGAAATTCCTCTTAGTTCCTGAGAAAATTATGATTATGGAGGATCGATTATGGAAATTTTAATGCATTTTAAGTGCAAAATCCATACTAAATCTCAGAATTTCCCAGAGATTTATGTACTGCTAAATAAATCTTTAAATTCCCTTTCATTTGAGTATAATAATGTATAATATTGAGTGAAAAAAATTTTTTCGATTTTTGCAAAAAAGGATGATGTATACACTGTCTTTTTTGCCAAAAAATGGAAAATTTTTGTTTCACTCAATATTATACTCAAACGAAAGGTAATACTAAGGGCATCAAATAAAACTACTTTTCGCTGCGAAATTCCTCTTAGTTCCTGAGAAAATTATGATTATGGAGGATCGATTATGGAAATTTTAATGCATTTTAAGTGCAAAATCCATACTAAATCTCAGAATTTCCCAGAGATTTATGTACTGCTAAATAGATCTTTAAATTCCCTTTCATTTGAGTATAATAATGTATAATATTGAGTGAAAAAAATTTTTTCGATTTTTTGCAAAAAAGGATGATGTATACACTGTCTTTTTTGCCAAAAAATGGAAAATTTTTGTTTCACTCAATATTATACTCAAACGAAAGGTAATACTAAGGGCATCAAATAAAACTACTTTTCGCTGCGAAATTCCTCTTAGTTCCTGAGAAAATTATGATTATGGAGGATCGATTATGGAAATTTTAATGCATTTTAAGTGCAAAATCCATACTAAATCTCAGAATTTCCCAGAGATTTATGTACTGCTAAATAGATCTTTAAATTCCCTTTCATTTGAGTATAATAATGTATAATATTGAGTGAAAAAAATTTTTCGATTTTTTGCAAAAAAGGATGATGTATACACTGTCTTTTTTGCCAAAAAATGGAAAATTTTTGTTTCACTCAATATTATACTCAAACGAAAGGTAATACTAAGGGCATCAAATAAAACTACTTTTCGCTGCGAAATTCCTCTTAGTTCCTGAGAAAATGATGATTATGGAGGATCGATTATGGAAATTTTAATGCATTTTAAGTGCAAAATCCATACTAAATCTCAGAATTTCCCAGAGATTTATGTACCGCTAAATAGATCTTTAAATTCCCTTTCATTTGAGTATAATAATGTATAATATTGAGTGAAAATTTTTTTTTTCGATTTTTTGCAAAAAAGGATGATGTATACACTGTCTTTTTTGCCAAAAAATGGAAAATTTTTGTTTCACTCAATATTATACTCAAACGAAAGGTAATACTAAGGGCATCAAATAAAACTACTTTTCGCTGCGAAATTCCTCTTAGTTCCTGAGAAAATGATGATTA
>CATIYI010000067.1:0-73405 GCA_949748255.1 Eustalomyia histrio
TTGAAATAATAAAATATTTATTCTAATAATGATGGTAGTGACTATATTGATGGTTAGAACCCATTTATAACCAATAACTTGATTGTGAAAACCATACCCGGATGCAGCAAGCATAATATAGTAGCAGTAATCATGTTGCAAACCATATTTTTGTTCTGTGTTTGGAATCTTACTTTTGCTAGGATTTAATTTTAGTGGAATTTATAAATTTGCACTTTGAGTCATATTCTCAACAGCCTACAAGGATTGCAAGAACTGGTTCCACCATAAAATATCTGAAGTTTATGTAAATTCCCTTTAGAGATATTTCGAAAATAACTCACCATTCTTTCAGTACGACACAGTATATTTATCATTACGCTAATGAATGAAAATTGACTATAAAACAAAATGTATTTTTTTTTTTTGTTTGCCAAATAATATTTAGTATGAGATACTTACTGTTGCTTTCATTTTTTCCACACTCTTTCTCCACCACAATGACTTTTGATGCAACATGTGTTTATATATTGAGTGTATTTTGTGTGGTTCATATACTGAGGGTATGGAATTATTATGATTCATACTTGACGTTGACACCCTCTGTAGCAGACCTTCAAAATGATTATTATTTTTTGAAGCATTTTGCATAAAATTTAATTTATTTTGATTCTGTATTTTAGTAGAAAATTTTCAAATAAAATTTTCTATTTATAAAAAATTTCTACTAAAACTACCACATCCAAGGTGGACTTACATTTTGTAGTGGCATCTTTGTTGTTTAGGGGGTAAAAATAGGGATTGGAAATAGGCAATATTTGGTATTTTTTATTCGGCAGGATGTGGAAAATTTTCAAAATTCAATATCATAATGATGTATTCAGTTTTGGTATACTCTTGAACATTTCGTCACTTGTCGAAAGCAAAAGTTTGATAAATAGACAATATCTATGTCTTGCAGAGGCTTGTAAAGTTGTTGAATAGCAAAACAGGGCTTCAGTAAATTTCGTTGAAATCAAGTATCGGCAAAAAGAAAATAACACTTTTATACGGTTCCTTTAGAAGACGGATTGTTTTGGCACCAGTTTTTAACTCTAACCTCCAAGATGGCACATAAAAAAACTGTGAACCTCAGAGTTTTATTCTCTATCGCATTTACGAGATTTATGGATATCTTTGCGTAAACCTTGGATAGATTTCCTTGTAGGTGCTTGCTAAAATAGAGGTCCTTTAAGAATCCGTAAATAGTTCATAGTCATTTTAAATTAGTGAAGGGCAACACACATACTATCCCATTTCCGCTTTTGTGTGAAGCATCATAAAACGAAATAAAACTTGATGTCCACTAGTTCAAGATACCGACGGCCGATCTTCAACTATCAACTGAAACATAAAATATAACCCTTTAATTCAAAATCAGGGCACACATCATGTAAGTAGGTGGTTAAATTTAAGGGCCGATGTTGAATGCGAACCACACCTAAACGTCAAGTTTTTTTCTGCATTTCATTTGACATTTCTCAATTTCAGACTAACTCAATTTGAACCATGGAAAGAGTACACCATCGAGCAACGCGTTAAAAGTTATTCAGGCTTATCGGGTCTGTAGGAACACACCTGTGCATGCTCGCCAAGTTCGTTCTGCGGAAAACATTGCTGTTGTTCGCGATAGTGTGGCAGAATAGCCGTCAACCTCGACTCGCCGTCGGTGTCCGCTATCGCGAGATCATAACGGAATTCTTGAAGCCAGAAATTGAGGATATGGATGCGCACGATATGTAGTTTCAACAGGACGGTGCCACTTGCCACACAGCTAACAAAACAATGGCTCTTTTGCGCCACAAATGCAATGGCATTTGGCGATGTCAATTGGCCGCCAAGATCATGTGATTTGACTCCGTTGGAATTCTTTCTTTGGGGCTATTTAAAGAAAAGGTGTACGTCGATAAGCCAGCAATAATTCATGAGCTAAGGATGAGATAATTCGGCACAATAACGGCATAAAACCTCAAGTATGCCTCAGCGTCATCGAAATTTTGGACCATCGGATGGAGGTATTTTTTTCCATACATAATTGAACTACACCATATTATCATAATAAAAAGAAATGACAATAATTTCCTAAATAATTTGTGTTTTATTCAAGATCAACATCGGCCCTTAAAATTTAACCACCATTTATAAAAACTGTTAAGTAATTTAATTGTTTTCGTTCTCATTCCGCCTCTATTTCGGGATTACAGAGAATTCCTGAATAGCGAAATCGTGGTTGCTGGCGATCTTTACAACTCTTAATGGCTCAGCCTTTCGAGTGGAATGGCTTCTGTTGGTACTTACGCTGAAGTTTTCGCTGCTCACAATCATTTGTCGCAGTTCGTAAATGAGCCAACACGCATTCCATATGGTGAAGGACAATTTTGGGATACTCTTAAACTTTTCTTCACTTCGCAAAGTATGAAGTTACTTGCGCCTCTCGGCAACCGGAATCAATATTCAATTTCCTCATCTTTTTCATATTCTGACTTTTACAGCGTTTTTACAAGCATCCACGAAATGCTTCATTTTTTATTTATTAAAATAGGCTCGATGTGACGAAATCAAGGAACTATTTCTTTTTTTTTTTTTGAAATGAAACTGAAAACATTTTTTCTTGAACGAAATGTTGATGCCGCTGCGAAAATGTTTGAACTCGTGATTTTGCTTGAAATTAAATTTTTTCTTCCTTAAAATACCTTTTCGTGGCTATTCAAATTAACATTTTAATGGCCACGACAGTACTGCCTTTGTTGTGGGCAAAGGCACTGCCTTTGCTGAGGGCCAATGTGGCAAAATACTAAGTCGGGAAAAGTTTCTATATGAACATAAATAAAGTTTTCGCTGCTTTTTGGTGCAGTATGACCTTTTGGTCATTCGTTTAAAGAGCAAGAAATAATGATAGTTTCTCTGATTCAACTATTTGACATGGACATCCCTCTGACAAAATTATTTTCCTAAGATATTCTTTCACCCTCGAGCAAATCTCATCGTAAGTAAATAAGATCGCCCGAATGGCTTACCGCCACTGCTACTGAAATAACGATCTTCAATACTATTAGGAGCATTGGCAACCCTAATTAGTACTTAGCACCGTATGGGTATTTTTCCTTCGTGTGGGAAAGTTACCAAATGGGTGCGGCTAACAACTCTGACAACTACCGCCAAATATTTTGCAATATGTTCTGCGCAATCGTAGGGCTTTCGTAGAATAACATGGTAGAAAAAACATGGTTACAACATGATTATTGCTACTAAATTATTCTTGCTACATTCTCGCATGGTTGTCCCAATCAAGTTATTGGTATATGAATAGGTACTAACCATCAATATGGTGAAAATATATGATCATTTTTACATGGAAGCTTTATTTTATTTTCATTTACATATTATATCCCTTTCAGATCTCGCTATATCGATTGTGAGATCTGGTTTAAAGTTTTGAAAATATAAATAAATACATTTCTTTAATTTTTTACTGGTAAACAATGATTGTGAGTACTCTTATGTGCCCTTTGCTCAAAAGAGAATTAAGAAAAAAAAGGAATATGTTGTCAACTTAAATTAGTTTAAATGTCTTTTGATTAATGTTGATATGCGGCCATGTGGTAACAGATATTTTTTTAATTAAGCAATAAATTCAAAATTGGTGACTTCAGCTGATTCAGCATTTATACGTTCCTTTTACAAAATAAAAGCTGCAAAATTTTACATTTTCAGAGAATCTGATTAAATTAAAAAACAGATATCACAATTGTGCTGTTTTGGCACAACATGACACAACGATTGTGTGATCTTTTAATTTTATTTTGGAAATACTATGTTTTATATAAAAAAGAAAACACTGAAACTGCATTGGAGATTTTAGCCGAGTCTGATATCGATGATGACGAATTGTTGGATAAAATTGGATCCCCTCAAAAGTAATTCCTGAAAAAGAAAGTGACGAAAGTGCGAGTGACGAGGAGGATTGGCAAATCCAATTGATACCCCAGAAAGCGCAACGGGCCAACAATCAAACTTATCTCCCAGTTTAATAAAAACAAGTTGCAATCCATCCATTTTAAGCAGTCGACCCTCAAAAGAAGATGCAAGACTCCTGCAATATTTAACTCAATGTCAAGGGACAATGATCCCTTTCACGGGAAGATACCCTGCACGCTAAGTAATCCGCTAAAAGCCAAGACCCGTTGGTTTGAAAAATCTTGTTGTGTTCTACTTCTAATGGTGTCATAGCCGACTTTGAAATTTTTCATGGAGCAGGGACATTCGTATTGTGCTTAGACTGATTAAAAACCTACAAAAGAGCAGAATTTTACGCTTTGGCCGATTTTTCACTTCTATCCCCCGGTTGGACCCATTGCACCAAAGTTATGGCAAACAGATTAGGCAACATTACAACACTTTTATGGGTGGCGTTGGTGTATGCGACCGAATCTTGGAATATTATAGAATTAAAATGAAAACTATGAAATGAACTGTTAAAATTTTCTTCAATTTTTTTAATTTCGCTATTTATAATTCGTGGATGGAACACAGAAATGATGCAAAATTAGTTAGTCCGACAAAGCTGAAAATTAAATATTTTTTAAAGTTCAAAATGGAGCTGGGAACTGTATTGGCGGCATATTTTTGAGCCCCCGAACATGTTGAAAGATTTCAACTGCCCGAAAATTTTCATGGGACCAAATACCGACCACATTATGTACCGGATAACATCAGATATGACCGCTATGACCACTGGCCTGAATTTTCTAACGAACCGCCCTGAAATTGCCGTAATTATCACCTTAGACGTACAAGAGAACGATGCAAAAATGTCTAGTCAGCCTTTATCTTGCAAAAAACAAAGACTATTTCAAATGATTTCATTCAAAAAAATGAAGGTGACTTTGTTAAAAAGTAATTTTATGCTGTTGATTTTGCGATATCTACAACCGTTTTACTACATAGGTCTAAAAGGGATATATAAAGTTTTATATTTTTTAATTCTTTTTAATAAAAAAAAATAATAATTTTATTTAAATTAAATATGTTTTTTAATTCATTTCTTGTAAAATGACGACTTTCTTGTGGAAAAAGGTACTCAGAATATTAATAAAATAATTAATAAATTAGAAAAAGTCTGCAGAACCCAAGAGTTCTTTTGTACGAAAAGGTTTCTGATACAAAATACTAGATTTCCATGTAAAAATCGAAATATATATGAACATACATGATCATACATGGGCTTGTATATGATCATACATGTCCATACATGGTCATATACGTCCATACATGATCTCATATATGATCATATATCTTCGGATCCGAAATTGGAGGGTATATGGTGATATATGTGCATATATTATCATACATGCTCATATATTATTCATGTATGCTCGTATATGATCATATACGTCCATATACCCTCAAATTTCAGATCCGAAGATATATTGTATGGACGTATATGACCATGTATGGCCATGTATGATCATATACAGGCCCATGTATGATCATGTATGCTCATCTACATTTCGATTTTTACATGGGTTATAAAAAAACCTTTTTAGATTCTCAGATTACTCAAACTGTTTCTAAAATAAAAATTCATATAAAAAAACTTAGATTCTAAAATATTCTTAGATTCTGAGAACTTTGCATCATGAAGAGTACTTAACATATATTCTAAGAACTTTTTCTAGTAGAAATATTCTTAGATTCTTCTAAAATAAAAATACAGAGACTCTTAAGGTCTATCTAAAAAAAAAATTTAAATATCCTTAGAATCTAAGAATTTTTCTATTAGTAAAAGTTCGTAGAATCTATGTATTTCTATCATTAAAAAAGTTTTTAGAATTTAAATTTTTTTGAAGTTTTTTTATTAAAAAAAATCCATAGAATCAAAGAAGTTTTCTTCAAAATTCCTTAGAGTAAATTATTTTCTTTATGAAAATATTTCTTAAAGAAATGTTCTTGAATTTAAAGAACTTGTTCATAGCTTCGAATCATAGTTACAGTTATATTATTATAATAATTTGTTAACTATATTATAGTACGAATTAGGTTGGCATAATCATAATCCCAAAAACATATGATACTGTACGAATACAATTGTCCCAACCATGTTTTTTTTCCGCCGGATATCTGATAGTGTTTGTTTCGGAACATTGGGATCAATACATTTACAGATTAAGTAAAAGAAAAGTGGTTGCCGTAAATATTTCCAAGGCGTCTAAAAATGCTTATTGCTTTTCTCGATTCATTTCTAAGGAATTGCACTATAAGAGTTTTAGTTAAATGTAGTGATGCCGCAAAGTTCTTATCTTTCTCCTTCCCGCTTTCTGACAAATATTACTATTCATGGAAGCAACATTTGTCATTAATATTCTTTCGATCATATGCTAAGTCTTGTCTATTTTGGTGCAAAAGAAAGATTACGAAACACACGCAATCAGGATCTAAAGCAATCTCTCAGTGGAGTCCTGTGAATATAGTCGATTTTAATGCACTCAAGACCATATGTTTTTTTTACCCATTAATGTAACCTGTATACGTGGGTGGTATCGATATTGAGAAATCTGTTGCTGTTGATGTTCCGGGTATGAGAATCCAATGTGATATTTGTTAGAAAATTCACGTTATTCCAGTGTCGAAAGGTGCATTCAAGTGTCTAAGTTTTCGTAACCGGCGCAGGAAATACTTTACTCCTATTGATTTTCTTACTATTTATACTCTCATATTTGGGCAGGGCATGAGATAGTTGGCCGTAGGACAGTAGAGTATCCAGATGCACGATAGTAGGTTATTCAACTATATTGATTCATTGCAGCATCGTCAGAATGTGGGTTATTTAACACTATTCTATCAATATTACAATGGGAAGTGTTTTATTGACATAAACAAAATCCAATGGATTCCTTGACTCAGAGAGTGATTGAACAAAGAGGAGAATATATAAACAAAAAATGAGTTTTTGTTAAATCATTTTGTTGAAAATTTAATCATATTTAATAATCAAATTAAGGAATTATATTTTTAAAGGTCTGCCCTGTAGGCTACCACATTATTCATGAGGGGTAAATGGAAATTATGAAAAATAATCATTTCTATAGCATTTGTCTATTATTTGTTTTAATATACAATGCGAGTATTTTTTTTTTTTTTTGTTTTGGTTCTCCTCTAATTGCATAATGTTATTGTTGTTTTTGTAGGTGGTTTTTGTTTTCTTAAGCAATATTTTAAGTAGTATGATAATTAGCATGTAGTCTATTCATTATGGTCTTAGCTTTTGTGGACTTTTAGGAATTATAGTGGATTTCCAAAGTAAATATGTGTTTTTGGTAGCTTTTTGTTTGTCAGAACCAAAAAAATATATTTTTTCTTTGGATTTATACGTCATAAATACTATAGATATATTAAAATTCCGTGTGTTGTCATATGGTTTTTATTTTTGAATGTAATGGTGGCCGCTTTTATAATTTATGTGCTGTACTAGCAACTAAGTTATTATCTCCATCATTCCATCCAGTTTAGTTTTGTCACTAATTCGGAACGGGGTATACCAATTTATACCAAACATTATATTCTATCTACCAAATCATATCTTTGCTCAGCAATCATTTGTTTAAAGTGAATTGTTCTATTCTCTTTGAAAATTAAAACGCTCGTTTAATTTGGTTATTTAAATTGTATATTTTTGTGACACACGGATTAAAAAACAATTAATCAAGATGACTAGTGCAAGCATAATGGTAATAAATATTTGTTTAATTATTTTGTTTATACATTAAAATTTCAATGGAAACTAAGCTAGGGAAAACAAACTAAATGATTGTTTAAAGTTTTTGATAATATAATTGAACCCGTCATTTCGAAAAGGGGACGAGTCCATACATTAAAACTTTTTAGGGTTAACAAAAAACGTATTTGTTCTGAAAAAGTCTATGGTGGTTAAGAAACTGAATATAGGAGCTAATAAATAAAAACATACATATATGTATATTTATTTATTAAAAAAAAAACATGTATCATACATGAAATTGTTGGACATGTGCCCTTTTCGAAATGACCTCTTAGAAATAATTGCAAATCAAAAGATTTTTGGAAGAAGTGACATTTAATCATCATATTTTTCTTCATATTATTTATTAGTTGAAGTTGTTGGCCTTTCAAAAATATCTGTATAAAAACTTTGCAACTTTTCTGGAATGTATTTTTATAGTTTTTTTTTTTCTTGATTGACACTTTGTCAGCATACGCTGGAGTATCATTTGATGGTTAAGGCGGGCTGGTGCCCATTCTCTGTAAGTTAACCGACTCCTCGATACCCAGCTCCTTACAGGATACTTTAAGAATTAAAGTTTATAACAAAAAACTGTAAAAAATTTAAGATAAATATATATTGTTAAATTTCGTTGATGTTAATTTAATTGTGTGTTGTTTTCGGATTTGTTAATTTGTTTCCAAACACTCAATATAAAATAGACAATCATCAAAGCATCAGCCCAACAAGAGCATGAATACTTAAAAGGGTTTTGTAGCTACAACCGAAAATATCCAGAATTCTATCCTGGTGGCTCTGTCGAATTTTTTAATTTTTATTCTCTAAAATTCAGTAATAAAATGTTTATATATTCTGTAAAAGTTTTCTAATTTGTAAAATGGGATTGAAAGCCGTTTACAAATTTTCCTACTAACATTTCTCTGAGTGTAGAGACAGTTTTCAAATACATTTTATTTGATACTCAATTTGCTTTAAAATCATTACAATGAGAATATATTCATTCATCGGTTAAGGTCTCTATTACATTAGGTGAACATTTCGATATTTCATTATAATTATAATTATAAATACAGGGATATTTTGAAAAGTGTAGTGTGTAAATTTGGGGATAGAGGAGAGTTTAAATGTGGCGAAAGATGCTGAACAACGAATGGCTTATAGCAGACCACAATTCCCAACGTTTTTGTAATTCTGCAGGCGCACACAAAGGATCCATTTCCTATTATATTAGCAGAATTTTTTAAACATTTGTATGGGCTGAGATTTGCGTTAAATAAACTTATTTTGGTTAAAAGCTTAAGTTTGAATCTACATTTTTATTACTCATACATAACTATGTGTAGCTTTATGAACATGTGTAAATTTCCATACCAAGTGTCTCCCTACAGGATAAAGAGTATAGGTCTAACATTAGTTATCGCCCTTTATGATACAAATAAAAAATTAAAGTAGGCGTGGTTGAATACTAAACATATAAGCGCTTAATTTTAGTATATTATTTGTTACAGTTTATTGAAATCTAGAAAATGTTTTATGCCAATAGAGTTTTTTATGGACAATTTAATAAAAAAAATATAAAAATGGAATTCAAGACGAACATTACAGTGAGAATATACTTTAATTCAAGCCTTGAATCACAGTTCATTTCAAGTTCAAACAACAAAATAATAACACTTGTTTTTAAGCCCTAACTTCAAGTTTAAACAAAAAACACGGTAATGATTGGTTTTGGTAGTTAATCAAAATTTATTAACATACATACATATTTCAAATATTAGTTTTTTATATTTAATCTTAATTTTTGACTTCCAATGGGTTTCCCAATGATACTTTTTTATTTTGAAGCGTATAAATTTAGGGAATCTCTCTGAAATAAGAAAAAATATAATGTAAGTATAGAGTTTAGCTTTCAATAAATGTGGCTTACTTTTTCTTCTTAATCCAATGAAGAAATTAAAATTTTATAAATATCTTCACAGAAAAATTGTAAACCTGAACAAATATTTTTTTTTTTTTTAAATATTGACAATAAACGAAAAACATAAATCAAATTATTTTTATTTGTATGAACTTGATTTTGACTGTAAAAAAAACACTTAAAATAAAGCACAATACAAGCAATATTTAAAGCACTTGAATTTTTAACTTTTTAATGTTTATTGGGTTATTTTCAAAAATTTAACATATGTATTACTCTGCTTCGTTTTGGAGAAAACATTTGTAAAATATTATTTACCTCACATATGTATTCATGGCTAAATGTTAAGGGCCTATGATGATTTTGAATAAAACACAAATTATTTAGGAAATTATTGTCATTTCTTTTTATTATGATAATATGGTATGGTTCAATTATGTATGGAATAAAATATCGTCCAAATAGCAACCGGGACCTCGTCGGCACACCTCCATCCGATGGTCCAAATTTTCGATGACGCTGAGGAATTGTTGCTGGCTTATCAACGTATACCTTTTCTTTCAATAACCCCAAAGAAAGACGTCCAACGGTGTCAAATCACATGATTTTGGCGGTCTTTGAGGTCTTTGTCCTACAGAATTAAAAATCTTTTTTCTATAAAGAAATTATCAGCGTTATAGGAACCTTTTATTATAGGAAAATCCTTAGATTCCTAGAATTTTTTTAGCTTGAATTTTCTTATGAAAATTTTCAAGATTCCAAAAATTTTTCCTTTAAAAAAACATAAGCATTAAAAGGGTGTTTCATTTAAAAACACTATCAGACCTTCGGACTTATTCCTAAAGAAATATTTTCAGGTTTGGAGGACTCTGCAATTGAAAACCAAATCATTTTTTGCTATTAGTGCTATGAGTCGTTTTTTGTAAAAAAGAGATCTAGATTGTGATCTCTTTTTTTCAAAAGTGGTTTACAAAGGGGTTTTCAAAAGGAAAGACTCTTCAGAACCTTAAAATTTTTCTTTAAAAAAATTCCCCAAATTTCTTGGTAGATTTTCTCAAATTCTAAGGATTTTTTTTCAGAAAATAGTAAAGTTTTTCAATAAGAAAGAGTCATAAAAATCTAAGAGTTATCATGATTATGACTACTTTTTCCAAGTAGCCCATGAATAAATTTTCGAATCAAATTCTATATTTCTTTAGAGAAAACTATTGAATTCTAAGGACTTTTTCGATTTCAAGGACTTTCTTCATTAGATTAGGGTTCAGGTAATCTGATGATTTTTTTAAGGAAAAAGTTCTTAGAATCAGGCAGTTTTTATATAGTTAAAATTCTTTAGAATCTAAAAGGGCCTTTTTGTAGGTAACAAATGTTTAAAATTCACAGAAACTGATGGATTTTTATAGAAAAAAGTCCCGAGAATGCGAAGGTATTCTATACACTCACAATATTATTTCTTTAAAAACAACTTAAAATACATATTAAATTAATTGAAAATACAATCAAAAAGTGGACTACTGATTTTGCATTATGTTTAACCCATTTTGTTGCTTATTTTAAATCATTGTTTAATAATCGACAAAAGTAGTAAAAACAATAGAAAGTCGTTTCAAATAACCATCAATTTTTAACTGACAAAAAGTTAGAAAAAAACTACTTTTGTGGTTTGTTTTTAAAATTGAAAATTTTTTAATTTGTATGTAATTACAAAACACAACACACAGATGGATATATTTTTATTGGCTTTGTGTGTATGTATATTTGAATAATTTCTTGTATTTTTTATTGAAACTATTTTGTATATAAACAAACTATTTTGGTAAAAAAAAATAATTATATGAATTTCAATTTTTAGAAACAGAAAACATAAAATTTTACATTTGACAGAAAATACCAACTCCTATTGAATGTCTGTAAATTTTCATAGTTTGTTTTTTGAATGACTGATTCAAATAGTTTAAAAATATATTTCTATGAATTTCAATTGGTTATTTACTTAAAAGCTAACTTTACGTATTACTTTTGAAATAAACTACAGTCCGTAACGAAAAATATATTGTGAGTGTAGGAAAAAGTTCTCAAAATCTAGTGAGTTTTCCATAAAAAACCAATATCAAAATTAGAGTATTTAAAAACTTCTAGACCAAAACGACTTTTAGTTTGATGACCCCTGACAATTTTTTGCATTGTTGACCGAGCTTCTAACATAATAAAGTTTTCTTGACGTTGGTTTCATTTAAATTGGTTTTTTATAATCTTGAAAAAAATTTGACAAATTTATACATGAAAAAGTCAATATCTCGATTAAATTAATATCTTTGTTTTACCTCATATTGTTCCACCAAAAAGCACCATCCAATCCTTTTCTGATTCCTTATAAAAACTTTTTTTATTTATTTTTTTGAAGTTTATTAACTATTTTTTTGTCATTTTATTCTGTTTTTTCTTTTAAACATTTTTTATTATGATTTTTATATTTATTTTTATTGACGTTTTGTCGAGACTACCGAAATGTTCGAAACGCTTGGTATTACAATTGAAAAGTTGGTAGTAAATAATAAATAAAAATATAAGCGATATAATATCTGAATTCAATTGTAATAACTCTCTTATAATTTTATCAACATATTAATTGGTTAAGATAAATATTTCATTGTTTCTACCCCAGCAAAAATTTGCTAATGGGTGCGATATTCGCATGCGTTACCTTGCAATGATAGCTCGTTACCTTTTTCATTATTTGCATAAAGTAATAAGTTACTTATTATTGATTACGTAATATATGATTTATAAATGTAAAGTAATAATTGAAATATTTTTGAAAATCTATTTTAGATACATTTGTATGTTTTTTGTAAGCAAAAGGGTAATGTATGTTTGTTTTGATAACACTAGCGAAAAACTAAGCGCAACAATTCATTTAAGTTTAAAGCAATCAAACACTATATGCGTCGATAGCTCAGTGGGTAGAGTTCTTGGCTGGCAACCAGATTTCCCTTGTTCGATTCCCATCTGGACCACATTAATTTTAATTACAAATAATTTAAATAAAATATTTCTAATAATTTTTTTAAATAAAAATTCTTTTTGAAAATCTATTTTTAGACACATTACTTTTCCCATTCTCGTAACCATATAAGTAACCCCTTACATTATCACCTCTAAAGTAACGGGTATACATTACTTTGAGGCTCATGACCAATGAAGTAAGGTGTAAAGTAATCCATCGACCCCTATGGCTATACATTACTTTACCCATTATTTGGTAATGTGTAGTTTTGCTGGGTATTACATTGTTTCTAAAGTAACTGTGACTGCCAAATCCTTGTTAATATTATGAACTTAATCAAAATTGGTTGGGAGCAGCACTTTGAATTAGATAGAAAGAAATCAATTGGTTGTAGAAGTATAAATTGGATTATCAACGCAAAATATTTAGAGTGACTTAAAATATTGTATTCTTGTAAATAATATTATTCTTTATCCAAAAAATGTATGGTAGTACTGATGGTTTTCTAACTGAATTCTTTTCTGTGGGCAATATATTAATTTTCACAATATTTGCTATATAACTCAGCAAAATTCGTGATGCCGTAGCGAAAGGAAGTTATGCTAGAAGTAAATATCTACAAACGTTGATAATTCAATAGAATTTTAAAAAAACCGGTTTCGGTTTCGGTTTTGCAGAAAAAACCGGTCAATCGGTTTATTCGGTTTTTTTTAATTTGAATAAAAATCTTATATAAATTGCTAATTGTTTTTATTACAAAAAAAAACAAATTTTATATATAAAGTAATAAAAATAAAAAAATACATTCTTTGAAAAAAAAAATATATATATATACATATATATTCATTTAAATTTAATTTTTTTATTGTATTTTATTTTAACAAAAAATTAACTTAAAACGAATATTTTTTAATATAATATCTTAAAAATTAATATTATAAAACTATATTCATATCAAATGAATAGAGATCATTAAGTTTGTAAATTGGTAAAATTAGGTACGTTAGTAATTTGAACGTTTAAAACGTTTGGCATTAAATTTGTTTTTAATATTACATTTTAAATATGTAAAAAGAAAATCTGTTTTTCAGTTCTAAAATAATATTTTAGAAATAATATGCAATTTAAATGTTTCGTTTTAAGACGATTCTTTTGTTTGCTTTTGATAAAGCTAGAACTGGAAAATACTCTTTCACTAATAGTAGATGTTGGACAAATAGTTAAAAGACAATTATATAAATTTTCCAACTTTTCAGTTCTTTTGTTGCATTTATCAAGATATATGAAATCATCATATAATGAATGATTCTGTACAGTCTCTTTTTTAGGATTTTGAATACTGTTTATTGTGTTATTTAGATCAGAAATTAAACTATTTGAATTTGGAATATCCAAAGTTAAGTCTTGATCGGAATCTTAATCTTCATAACCAAGCAAACGATTATAAAAGTGTTCGGAAAAAATAAAAGAGACCAAGTAACCCAGTTTGTGATGTAATTAAAAAACCGGTTAACCAAACAAAAAAGACCGGTTTTCGGTTTCGGTTTTTGAATACTCTAGTTATTACCATAGTTAACATTTTTAGTAATATTTCTGATATTTTCAAAACTCATTTAAATTATTGTAATTAATATAATTAAAATGGGACCAAAATTTGTTCCCATTTTAAAAAATGGGAGCTACGATATAAGTTTTTAAAACAGTTGATATGAAGAGTCTCATATGCTAAATATCCGTGAAAATAAATATACTTAAAAGAATATTTTGTTCTGGTTTTTGTCACTGACCGACATTGAAATCTATTGTATTTATTTATTTTCATTTTATTTAAAATATAAAATGTAAAAATTAGTTTTTTTGCACAATTTTTATAGTTGTTTATTATTTTCCTAGGTTTTTTCTTTTAGTTTTCTATATCTATTTGTAATTTGTTATTAGAAATACATCATAAATATTATTTTTTTTTTAAATTTCCTTCACACCGACATTTTTGACAACTCATTTAGGTGTAATATATACATATACATATGTATGTTTATAATTTTTTTATATTAAAAAAAATATTATTGCTGTTTGCTGTCAATAGCTACAATTACAAATACATGTTTGCATATTTTTGGATGAGGGTCGACAAGTGTTTAAAATTAAAAAAACAAATTTAAATTTAAAAAAAAAAATATGTTTATTTCTATTGAATTTTTTTCAATTACAGAATGCTCATAATACTGGAATAATCGTAAAAGTTAAAAAAAAAATTGGTACTTCATTCTTCTTTAGATCTTTAGATGGAATGTAAAGCTTTTATTAATTTGTATGTCTTTATGAGCAAATAAGAAGAAAAATTTAAGGGTAAAAAATAATTTATCATTTTTAGCTCCCGTCTAGATTTAAATTTTAAAACTAGGTTTACTTTAGGCTCGAAATCTAGATTTAGAAATTTATTTCGTGTATAGTATCCAACACCTTATGAACAAAATCCGCCTTAAATAAGATATTGAGCGTAATATAAATAAACACAGTTTAAACTTCCTCTTTGCATAAATGTTCCGTAAATAAAAAGTGTTTCAGCAACATGTTGGTAGTTAAAAAATGATGTAATAAATATTGATATTAAGTTATAAAAATATAATAAATACCTACTACATAGCAAAAGTATACATAAATTTGGAATTTTAAGACTTGGTTGGCTACTAGCCAGATCATAAAATTAAGGTAATAAAAAATATTTTACATAAATTCCGAATCATGTCTACACTTAATATCTCACATACTTATGAACATATAATTCGAATCAAACATCAAAAAAATATATAAAAAATGCAATCAACAAAAACTTAATAGAAAAATACTTTAACGTCATAGGTAGCACCTTTTTTATATTTCAGTATATAAAAAAACAAATAAAAAAGACACATTGTATGAATGCAGAAAATAAACTGCATTTAAAAAAAAAATGCAACATTTTTTCATATATGAGGCTTTCCACACTTATTGTTCTCCTACAGTAAGGACGATACTGTATCATTGTTACACTGTAGTATTTATTGTCCCTTATGATACGATTTGTAAATGAAACAACTTTTTCAATTTTAAAAAGTTATTTTCAAAAAATCTTAAATAATTTTCTATCAATTCAGAAACTTTCAGTACATTACTCGTCTTCATGATGGAGAAAATATTCGTCATACATTGTCTATAATCAATTAGTACCACACTGCGTATGATTAATACGATATAGATTATACGTAGTGTAGTCCGGACTACAGAACATAACGAAATACACAAAAAAAAACAAATAAATGTAATGCATGGTTTTTACTATGTCATTTTTTTTAATATCAGTTTGTCCAAATTATTGGCAATTGTATGAAAACGGGTTGTCATATGGTGTCATCTGAGTTTGCAGTCAGTTATGCACACGAACTGCCGTCTAAAATGACAGACAAGTAAAAACGTCAAATTTAAGTTTGTCAACAGATATGGCAGCATTTTTTATCTAAAATAAAATTGACAACGAGTTGTCAATTTTTTTTTTGTTTGACGATCGCAAAGCTGTTATTTTTTTCATTTTCTTTTTGCTGGAAAAATTAATTGCAATGGAAATTTTTTAAATAAAGAAATAAATGGTAATGTATGTAATAACACAAAACGCCGCACTAGCTATAGCCATTTGTTTCTTTTTTATCGTTTTTAAATTTTTTCCACTTTTAATTGAACACAAATTAATATTTTCTAATCAGCTGTTCGCTCGCCTCATCATATTTGAAGTTGTAATGAAAACGGCTTTATCGACTTATTGTCAGTATTTAAGATGTAATGAAAACGCATATGACACAAAATGACGAGAATTCATTTGAGTCAGTTTTTGTTCATATCACATAATGAAAACCAGGCATAAGAGTATCTGCGTTTTGAAAAATTTCGTCTGCATTTTACTTCCCCCTTCTGCAGGTTCTTATGGTGGATCGGCTTAGAAACCACGTGACTGTTACATTTTACGTATAAAATAGGTTTAGCAGATTTATGTAAACAATTACGAAAAACATTTTTGTGGAATATCTTAACCCTCTAACTTCTCAATGTATAGGTATTTTTTGTCCCTTTCACGGAAAAGGGGTGTGGGCACTTGCCATTAAATACTTTACATTTTTAATTTTATACTAATCAATTTATCATTTTTATGAATTTTTTTATTGTCAAAATATTTTGTGTAAAATATTTTCCAGTTAGTTTTTAAACCTCAAATAATAAACATCAATTTTTTAATAAAAAGATAATACAGAAAATTGTGTTCTATCTAAAAACACCAAAACTCAATATTCAACCTAAACGCGAGAAAAAAGTCAAAACTTAAAAGGCGTTTAAAGATTAATTTATTTATAATTGCTGCTAAGATCTTCCATATTCTTTCATATTTTACTATGAGTCACCATACAAAAGAAGTCTCTAAATATATTATTAACTCTTTTAAATAGTTTGTAATTTAAATAACATTTAAAAGAAATGATATTTCATTTAAAAAAATGATCTACTTACTTTTCATTTAAATAAAATAATTTTTGAATTTTATTTAATTTTAATTTTTGAAAATTAAAATTGCTTTCTTGACCTTTCAATATTTCAATCAACATTATTTTAATCATGTTTAGGTCATTTATATTAATAATACAAAGACAATATTGTTCTTTGTATAATTCTCAATTAGTTGAAATTGTACAACCAATATAGTGTTTGCTTTGGGACCTTAAAGTTATCTTTTTACTTTCTAAAGAGATCTGAAGATGGGGACCTAGACAATCCCCGAAACTCGTCATCTCATTCTTGAAAGTAATAGATCAATATTTTGGCTAATAAAACTCTATGAAGTATTTATTTGGAGAATATCCTAATAAAGAAAAATAATATTTTAATGACCTAAATATGAATAGAATAATGTTGATTAAAATAATTTTGTTATTTATTTTTAAATGTTGTTTAAACAAATGACACATCAGTAAAAAAAAAATTATTAATTAATTAAAAATAAATGTTATAATTTTCTCTACCAATTCCATACAAAATAACTGATTTATTCATTTATATGAAATTGTTTCCCCCTTTTGTATTTTTAAATAGTAAAAAGGGCTTTAAAATACCGTTAGCAAATCTTTCTAGACCCGCAAAACAGATTCGTTCTGGCAACAAAATTTATTGCCAATGAACCATTCCGTTGGTTGTTTGTGATAAACGAATTTTTTTGTTACGACTACCAACTTATTGTTCAGGTAACCGGAATTGTATTGTCATAGTTAAATTTATTTTGTTTCAACTGATTTTTACTTGTCAAAAACGAATTGTAACTTTACCATCATGTGGTGGTAACGAATATATTTTTACTGAGTGTTTCTTTGAGAATAATCGGCAGGTCAATTGGGTTAAGTCGTGAAATGGAGAAAAGATGGCTAAATACGATAAAATTTTAAACTGCAATTAGTTATTACTTCTAACACTCAAAGAAAAAACATAGTTTGGTCAATCATATTCGAAGAGCATTATATATTTTTGGGTTTATGGTTGTGCCAACCATAATCGTACTATATTATGGTTATCATATTATGATAATAAAATATCCATATTTTTACCATAATATGGTCCCTAAAGTTATATTATGATTCCAAAATTACCACATTACGGTCCTAAATAAACATGTTATAATGAATTTATCATAATATGATCGCACGTTATTATAAAATATCATATAATGGTCCCTCATAACTATATTATGACTCTTTAATTATCATTATATGATCCATAATCTAAGAAAATTGCTTAAAGGAAAAGTTCTTAGAAACTATGAAAAAGCTCTTTAAATTTAAGAATATTTCCTTTAGAAAAGTTTTTTCTGAAAAAAAAATAATATTAAGGACTTTTTGAAGAAAAATTGAATCATAGACTTTAAGAACTTTTTTTTTTATTGTATAATTATTTACTGATTGTTGCCAGCATTTAACGTTGCATAATTATCATAGTTTTTTTCATAGTCAGAATTTTTGTTACCACAGTATGGTTACTGCCAATCATAAAATAGTAAACAAAATTATTAGATAATGATGGTAGCGACCATGTTGATGGTTATAAAACTAATAACTTGGTTATGACAACCATAACCGATTGCAGCAAGTACAATATAGTAGCAGTGATCATATTGCAACCATGTTTTTTCTATGCGTGAAGTAAGACAAGAAAATGATAGGTAGTTGAATGTCAACCAACATTCTGAAATCAGATAGTACGTATTTTAGGGAAAGACTTTGCTTCTAACTGGAGAACTATGCTCGAAGAGCAAACTTTACAAGAAAACATATTAATAAAAAACGCCACCAACAAGAAAATAATATGCATTGAGCTCCAAAAAAAAAGCATAACATAGAAGCAACCTGCGGTATTTAATGAATAAGATATTAACTGTAGCAGTAGTTTGCATAAAGTTTGCACGTACATATATAGAGATTATTGGTTATGGTTGTGTTATGTATACGTTACAGATATTTTTTTTTAAATGGATAGTTGGCACGGAAAGCCTCAATTATGAATTTCAATACATTTCGGTATTCCCAGTTAAATAAAAATTGTATATAATTAAGTAAAAAAAAGGATCAAAAAGATGAAAAACTTCGGATAGTAATTAGATCACAATTAATTAAATTTGCTATAACTATAGCTCAGAATTGTTTCTAAATAATATCACATGTGGTTAGATAAAATAATAAATTTCTAATCATATTTTATGTTTATGTAAATCTCATATTAGATCTAATATAAAAAGATTTGCTATTTTTTTTTCAACTTTATTCACAGGCTCTTCATGTTTTTCAACATATATATTTATATGTATTTACATGTATTTAAAAAGTACAGTATGAAAATATTTGCATATTTATAAATAGGATTATAGTGTTTAACAAAATGTAAAATTTATTATTAAATTTGCTCTTAGTACCCACTTTGAAACTTTTTGTTGTTGTTGTTTTATTTGTAGTAGTTCTTGTTGTTGTTGTTTTTGTATATTTTGTTCTAACATCAACATCAGACATATAGTGCAACAAAATAAACAAAAAACACACACCTTATAGATTTTTCTATGCAACACAAAAATGTATTTATTTTGATGTGCACCATAATGTGTGTTGATGTGTAACAAAATTTGGCACTCGATGGACTATGAAAATATTTGAAAAATAAAAGCATAAAGACGAAATCTCATAATTTGTGGTGGCATATAAAGAAGATAAAATTAAAAAAAAAAAATAAGAAAAACCAAATCAAAAATAAATAAAAATATTAAAAAAAAAACTTGTATGCGGTTTAAAACGATCATTTTTTACACTACATCCTTTTTTTTCTTTTCGAATTTTATATAAATATTCCATACAAAGAAGACTCGCTTTCTAGTTGCTTAAAAATTGAGAATGTATAAAAATGCTGCCAATTTCTGAAAATTCTTGGCTTTTCTCTTTTAAATATGAACAAAAAATATTTGTCGTAAAAATTTTTGGAAATTTTGTATTTTTAATTTAATAAAATATTAAAAACCACAAAAGTTAAAAAATTAATTATGTGTTTTTTAGTGAAGGTAGATAGAGCAGGACATATATTTTAATTGCTATATTTCGCGTTCCGACAAAGTCGATATACGAAAACAGCTTTTGTACAAAGGCAGCCCTAAATGTTTAAATTATATTGGTTTATAAAAAATTAAAAAAGTCAGATTAGTAGGCATAATTGTTTACTTTGCAAGTAGATATATTATATGTTTATACAGGTTAGTTGAACAGTTCCTGCGCTCACCAAGAGATGGCACTGCTAGCTCCAAACTTTTTTTTCTCAAGTTGGTATAACTGTCCTGAGAACACATGCAAAGTTGCAAGTCATTCTGTCAATTCTTTTTTTGTTTACAAGCCATTTGAAGTTGACGTGTCATTGATTTTTTTTAATATGGAAAAAATTGAATATCGTGCAGTCATTAGATTCTTTGTTTTGAAGGGTTTAAAAGCAAAGGAAATTTATGAACAATTGTTAGAAGTGTATAAGGAGTCCTCAACTTCAAAACTCACCGTTGAATTTTGGGCTGGTGAATTTAAACGTGGTCGTACCAGCCTTGAAGACGATCCACGCGAAGGACGACCAAAAACTGCAACCACAGCAGAAATCATTGAGCAGGTACATAATATGGTTAGTGAAGATCCAAGTTTGACTAAGCGTGAAATTGCTAATGATGTAGGTATCTCATAGGAACGAGTACTCCATATTTTACATGAAGAATTACGTATGAAAAAACTGTTTGGAAAGTTAGTGCCGCACACATTAACAATTCAACAAAAACTGGATCGAAAACAAATTTCTCAGCGTAATTTGGAGAGTTTTAAGCTGAATAAAACCGACTTCTTGCGTCGTTTTATAACTATGGATGAGACTTGGATCTACCACTATGATCCTAAATTGAAACAAGAACGTTTACAGTGGACTGAAGCTCCAAAGCAGGTGAAGTCACAACAATCAGCAAAGAAGGTTATGGCATCAGTTTTTTGGGATGCAAAAGGAATTTTGTTGATTGATTATCTTCAGAAAGGTAAAAAAATCAACACTGAATATTATTGCAGCCTTTTGGATCAGCTGGATGAAAAAATTCGTGAGAAAAGACCTGGTTTTAAGAAGAAAAAAATCATTTTTCATCAAAACAATGCACCTGCTCACAAAAGTGTTTTGACGATGGCTAAATTCAATGAATTAAAGTACGAATTGCTTGAACATCCACCGTATTCACCAGATTTGGCTCCCAGTGCTTACTATCTCTTCAGAAATCTCAAACAATTCCTTCGTGGAAAGCATTTTTCGTCGAATGAAGAGGGCATAGCAGCCGTAGACGGTTATTTTGCAGAGCATCTGAAAAACCATTATAAGGATGGGAAAAAATTATTGGAAAATCATTGGAACAAGTGTATTGAGCTTCTAGGAGATTATATTGAGTAAAAAATATATTTCGTAGCAAAAACAATATTCTTTCATTTCGAGCGCAGGAACTTTTCAACCAACCTGTATATAGATATAAAATTCGAAAAAAACAAACCTAATATAGATTAAAAAATATTCCTCATACATATTTTTAAAGCGTCAAAATAACAAGATTTCTCAGAAGTTCAAGCGAAAAAGTGATTCATTAGATTTTTTACAAATTCTAAATTGTAATGCATCACTTGTTGTATTTCCCAATATTAATAAAAAAGTGTCGGGTACGTAACAGTTATAAATTTTATTTAAAATAATTAAAATTTTTGTATTTTGTACCTTTAAGAGGGTATTTTATCAAAATATCGTGTTTTTACTGATTTTTTTAATTATATCAAATAAAATAATATTTCATTCAAAAAATTTAGCATATCAAAGATACATATTTAGCAAGTATTTTGTGAAATTTTTATTTAAAAATTTTGTAAATTCAGCCATTTGCACCTCATTTTCTTTGACCTCTTAAAAAAACTTCTCTTGACATAGTGAGGATAACTCACGGATATATAAAGCTCATGCTTTGTATATTGAAAAATACTGTTTTAACCGAAATTCTGTTGTATTAACAAAAATTAAATGTTGCTGCAAACAAATATATCGGTTGCTGTAAGCAAAATATTCGGTTGTCACAATCAATCTGTTTCCTCTGTGCATGTTTTCTCAGTGATATGGGTTTCTTCACTGAAGAAATATATTTTTAAATTTTTAAAAAGTGCACCTTTAGTAATTTGTGCAAACCCTACAAAAGGGATAAAAAATTTATTCAAAGAGAAAAATCGTTAGAAAAAAATATTAAATTTTATTCTTAGTATTTTTTTATACTGATCACTACTTGCAAGGAAGTATCAGGATGTTTCCATTTACTTAATTTTATAAAAAAAAAAAAATATAAAAAAAATTAAGATATTTCTCAAATATAATAAATAACGTAAAAACGTATTATATAATTTTCAGGCTTTGAGAGAAGACTTTAGATTCAAAAGACTCTTTTCTATAAAGAAAAATTCAAAAATCCTTAGATCGTGAGAATTTTTTTTTTATAAAAACTCTTAGATTCTGAGGACTGTTGTCAATAGGATGATCTAAAGACTCTGTAGGATCTTTTCCGAAAGAAAAACTTTAAATTATAATGCAGTTTTCTTTAAAAAAAAATCCTAAAATATTGTTAAGAAAAATCCTCAGATTTTTAAAATTTTTTTTACAGGAAAACCCTTTGATATTGAGAACTATTTCCAGCAGAAAAGTACGAGATTCTGAGAACTCTCCTTCTAATAAAAAGCTAATGAATTTAAGAGCTTTTTTTCAAGAGTTTTCTATAGGATTTTCTATAGCAATCTCAGAGTTGTTATCCTCTGATGCGGAGAGTTTTCCTTTTGGAAAAAGTCATAAGAATCTGAGGGTATTTCCATAGGAAATGCTTTTAAATATTAAGATTTTCTATAGGCAATGTCCTAGAAAATGAATGTTTGTTTTTTGTATAGAAAAAAACTCCTCAGAATTAAAGGGCTTTTCAATTGGAAAAAACCTTTTGAATCCGAAGGCATTTATTTGGAAAGTCTCAAGAATCTGAGGGGGCCTTTTTTAAAAAAAATTTCCCATAATCTGGGGGTTTTCCTGTGAGAAAACATCCTTAGAATCAAAGGGTTTTCTTTATAAAACACTCCTCCTAATTTAGACAGAAGCCTAATGGAATGGATTTTCTGATCATGATGTGTGATCTCGAACCAGACTTAAAGTATATATTAATACACATAAATATCATTAAATTTTAGAAAACCGGAAATAATATTAGGTGTATTTAAAGAATTTTAGTGGTTTAATAGATTACAAACCTAATCGGCCTCTGTGTGTTGAAAAATTTCGATAGCTACTTAATTTTTATTTGTTTGATTAATCGAATAAAATCAAAAAAAAATATCGCTCCTTCGAACGATCGATAAAAAAATGTTTAGTAATGAAATCGATTAAAATGAAATTTCTAATAAAAAATAATACGTATGAGTAATAACAATAAAATTATTATATTACTCATACGTATTCAACATATTGCTACCAAAGAAGAAATTACACCTATCCCTCGATTTACACGATAGATGCGTTCCTGAAAAAATCGTGTGAATCGAAATAAAATATTTTTGTATGAAAAATCGTGTAAATCGAAAAATAGAGCCATATACGAATAATTTAAAATATTTTTTTTAGCAAATTCATTTATTTAAACGTTAAAAATAACGAAAAACATATAAATTATATATAAAATAATAATATAATAAAATATATACTAAAAAAAAATCACATCTTTGAATTCATTAAGTTACATGTATTAAAAAAAGTATATTTTTCGTAAAGCAAAATAAACCTTATTTATAAACAAACTAGTATTTGGCAGTCTATAAAAAGAAATACATATGTATAAATATTTTTAATAATAAAACACACATCAGTTATCAGATTCAATCAGTTCTTCATCACTCTCTTCTACTACTAGTCGTATCTGTTTAGTGGGTGACATATCGTTTTCATCACTAGATAATGTTATATTTGTTTCTGGATCTGTAGTTAATATATTAGATATAATATCGGTTCGTGGAGATTTTGAAATGTAATTTGATATTAATGCTTGTGTCGATTTATTGTTTAAGTCCTTGTAAACCTCCCGATATTGGGCTAAGCCCTGTGTTATATATCGCTGGAAAGCAAGGGCTCTTTCAATGTTTGGATCATTTTTTAAAAAATGATTTCCCAACTTTCGACCTATCTCAAGCCCTTCACTAATATTTTTGGTTGTTAGTGCTATTGGTTCAGCCAGTCCTTCATCGCAATCACTGTCGTTTTCTTCGATCAACATTTCTACTAAATCTTCAACATCAAGTTCTTTATTTGTCATCAATTCTTCTATATCAAGTGCACTAAAGTCATTAAAACCTTCTCCTCCCACCGTACGTGCCATATCGATTATCTCAGAATATTCATCATCCAAGGATTGAGAGGACATACTATTTTCTCCTACATCTGGCCATAAATTTTTCCAACAGCCTTTGGGTGTTGATTGTTTAATTGCATTATAAGCCAATGTGACATTTTTGACACAGTCTAACAAAGTATATTTTTTCCATGCATTGATTACTGATAAAGATTCATCATTCTCTATTATATCTAAGATATACTTGAACGATTGCTTGATATATAACGCTTTAAAAGTTGAAATTATTCCCTGGTCTAAGGGCTGCAACAAAGAAGTAGTAATTTTTGGAAGAAATATAACTTACACATTCTCGTGTTGCAAGTCTTTTGGATGTCCAGGTGCGTTGTCAATAGCTAAAAGCACTTTAAATGGCAATCCTTTTTTGCTTCATAATATGATCGCCAGAAGCATTGGAACAAAAAAGGATTGTTATACGATCTTTAGCAGCTTTGTATCCACTTGCAGATTTATTAGCCTTTGAAAGAAAAGTCCGCTGAGGCATTTTTTTCCAAAACAGGACCGACTCATCTGCATTAAAGACTTGGTCAGGAACGTATGATTTAGCAGCAATAATTTCAGCAAATTTTTCAGGATATTCTTTGGCTGCATTAGTGTCAGCGGAAGCTTGTTCTCCTTTTAATTTTAGATTATGTAAGGAATTTATTTGCTTAAATTTTTCAAACCATCCATTACTTGCAGTAAAGGATGACTTATTTGAAGTTGATGATGTAGATGGTAGCTGATCATTAAGTTTTTCATGAATTTTTAAAGCTTTATTTGTAATGGCATTGGTATCAATTGGAATTCTCTTTTGAGTTTGATCTTCAATCCAGATCATGAGTGCCTTTTCCGTATTTTCAATTATAGTATCCCGTACGTATGAAGTTGTACTCAAACTTGTTTTAGTTCCAGCTGCAACACTTTTCCTGATTATGTCTTCGTTTTTCTTTATAGTTCTAATTGTTGCTTCATGAATGGAAAAAATTTTAGAAATTGTCACTCTGTCTCCTTTACGTAGTCTATCTAAAATCTGAATTTTAGTTTCCAATGATATAACTTTTCTTTTTGCTTGATCTTTAATAATATTTTTCGGCATGGTTAAAAAATTATAAATGAATTAAGAATTATGCCACACAATTTTGAATAACTAACTTCACAAATATTTTAATTGTTCTGAATATGTACCACGACACACGCCTGTCTGTTTCCAAACACTAACTGAATTGATTGTCTATACATTTTTGAGCTTCTTTTGTGTATGCATGCAATACATGGGAATTCCCTTTTTATATCTAATGGCGGTGTTACCAGATGAAAATAAACGTTTGGTAACATTCGTTAAATTTGAAAAATATTAAAAAGCTTTAATGTATGTTATTTTTTGATGAAATATTTAAAAATTATTATTTATTTTACGTGACATATTTTCTGAAAAAAAAAATTAATTTCTGATAAAATTTTGAAAAAACCGTGCAAATTGAGGTAATTTCTGTATCCCTCGATTTGTACGAAATCCAAAAAAATTGTGTAAAAGTGAAATCGTGTAAAAAAAGTATCGTGTAAATCGAGGGATAGGTGTACACACTAAGTTCACAAATTTTGATAAAATTCAATATGTTACAGACAAAAAATACTAGAATCTACTAGTTTTAGATTTTGAGCCATCTCGAGAATATAATAGCCTGAAAATCGGCTCAATTTTATAATTTTTTTTTTTTTAATTATTTTGTAATTTTTAGAAATTATAATCAAATGCTATATTGTTGATAAATTATAATGCTACAAACTTTGGCATAACCTACTGTAGTGTACAAAAAACTAGGCATAGAATTAAGAAGAAGAAAAAAAAACATGCAAATAAATTGCATTTATGTACTCTTAAGTGCATCTAACAGTTAGTAAACATTCAAAGTATAAGAAGGTGTTTAGTACGTGTGTGTTTGTTGTTGTATATATACATATTTTTTTTTTTTTTTGAAAATTTATTATACTAGTTTGTTGTGTAGTTTTGTACACCTTTTTGAATATGTATTTTTTCATATTTTCTTTTTAATTTTTTTCTTTCTCAATTTGTGCAGTTTTTGTTTTTTTTTTTTTGCAGAAAAAAAGTTTTGAGCCTTTAGATCTTGTAATTGATTTAGTTCTTCTTAATCATTTCTCAGCGTAACAACTGTTACCAAACAACAAAACCTGAACAGAAAAAAAGTCGAACCAACCAAATAAACGCGTTTTTATGTATATTTTTAATAACGTAACGCGCGCGTCTGGTTAATTTCTTACTTTTTTTTGAGAATTAATCTTCTTCGTCTAAGTTTGATAATTAAGTGCGTGTCTGTGCGTGTTACTTCCTGTGTGTGTGTACAACTTCCTTTTGTATTGTGTTCAACGTTCCTCTATCTACTACACTTTAAGGATAATTTTTAGTTGTTAAATTTAAAAATACAAACATGGTAATAAAATATTTTGTATTATTATTAATTTTGTTGAAATTTTTTGCATCGCCAAAAGAATGAAAATATTTTAATATTGATCCTACAAATAAAACTTAATATATTTGAAATTCAACAATAATTGAATTCGGTTTTAAAATTAGTTACTTATATATATGATAATGGTTTCTATGGCATGATATAACTTTGTTTTCCTTCGGTTTGTTTTACTATTAATTCTTTACCTGTATCTAATAATTAATGAAATAGGCCCCAATAAATATATCATCAAATTAGGGAAACAAATATTGATTTTCAATCTGCAATAGGCAAAACTATTGAAATTATTATAGGCCTTACCAAGAAAAAACAATAAATACAAATTGTTAAAAATTATCTAATAGGGATACAAAATGTTTGGTTTTAAAATAAATATTATTAAAATTTAAGTTGAACAAATGTATGTTGGCGTTTATAAGAGAAGGAACTGGGGGAAAAACAACTCCGCCTTAAAAAAGATAATAAAATTTATACTAAATTTATTTTTAACCGAAAATGTTAAATATCATTTTTTAAAACCCAACCCATATTCAACATAATATTTCGTTCTGAAATCAATACAAAAATATATATTTCAACTGAATAAAGATAATGCAGTAAATATAACTGGACAAAAATTATAAACGATAATATACCAAAATAAAGTTTTCCAAGGTTGCCAATTATGATTCTAAATTATTTGTTTCCTGTTTGATACGAGTTTTGTGAAAAATTATACAGCATTACTAATCATACCCCTAAATGCGAAAGCAATGGAATCGAATTTTAGTTTCTATATTTCGAGTACGCCGATTTTAATGGTGAACTCCGTTTATTTTATCTATTGGCTTAAAATTTCGCTAGTTACAATGCAGTTTTTTTATACAACAAAATTTATTATCTTAAAAATATAATATTTAGTCTTTGTTTATAACACTAAATAAAGAAAATAATTACATTTTAAAATTGTTAAACAATATTTCATTCAATTCGCAATTGATCAAAAAATTTATTGTGTAAAACCAATAGGGCAAGTCTGAATAAATAAATGGCGCAAAAAATAAAATAAAAGTCGTTTAATAAATAAAAGGAAAAAACATTACCCTTTACATTGTTTTGTTACAGATAAAATTAAAAAAAAGTAAACAATTTAAGTGGTTGTAAAAACAAATTATTGTGGTGATAACAAAGATATCTAAGATGAAAAACATTTTTTGTGGTGAAAAAAAATTTTGGGGTGCAAAAATGATTAAGGGAGAAACACCTTCGAGGTGATTATTAAGATTAAGATAAAGAAAACATTTTAGAAATTTATAAAGGTGTAGTAAACAAAGTTTTTGGTAGTAAAAAATATTTTTGTGGTGTAAAAAAAAAAATATTTGAAGGGATAAAAATTTTTGTGGTGAAAAATTTTTTGGGGTGGGGTAAAAAAGGTGAATATAAAATTAATAATTCACCTCTAGGCATTTTGTTAATAAATATGAAAAAATATTTTATTCCCCCAGACACTAATAAGAAATGGAACAGCGAACTATTATATACCTTCTCATATATATGGAAGCTATAAAAATCATTAATGATGTAAACATTTAAAAATATGTATTATTTTTTAATTGAATCAATTAGAAACTTAATTGGTTATGACCTGGCTATTCAAATAAATTTGAAATGCAAGACTACGCGGTAGGGGTAAGATGAGTTTCTGCTGATGACTGTAACTGACAAAAATTTCGGTTTGGGAGCAATCAACTTCCTCATTCGATTTTATGTTCATTCTGAGGCATCTAGTAGAGTAGTAAAAGTATTAAGAGTTTGAAAAGGAATTCAATCGTTTAATCATTATTTGAACAATTTTGTCAAATAATTTTTTGAATAATTTAAAATACCCAAGTTTATGATAATTCGAATAATTTTATATGATTAATCGTTTCTTTTATGATTACTTAAAGGTTGATATAACACAAAAGCATTCATAATATCCTGTAGAAAAAGATATTAATAAAGGAATTTTTTTTTATTTTTATTTACTTTTAAAAATATAAAACAAACCGATTCACCTCTAAGCGTAATCAAAAAAATCTCAGAAATTATAAAATATAAAAAAATATATATAACAAACCATTAATTTTTAATACGCAAATTAGCTAAAAACTAGTTTAATTAAAAAAATTAAGGTACGAGTTTGTATTTGGGGAATGTATTTGGGGAAAAATTGTTTAAAGCCTTCCACCTAAAAATAAAATTGAGGAATCACAGGCGACAAAAGATCTAATACTGCATTAGTGTAGATTCTAATTTATGTTCTACAAACGGTTCTTGTTGTAGGTAGGTTATTTTTCCTTAAACTAGAACAGGTGGTTTCAGACCCAGTTCTAAAACTATTTATGCAAATGGTTCTTTAACAAAGACACCTTACCTTTTGACTCTCAGAATAAGATCCGGCATCTTCTAAATAGAACAGCAGAACTCTATTTTTAATTTTTGTGAAAAATTTGGCGTGGTCATATCAGAATTTACTCAAAATTTTTTTTAGTTTTAATTAACAGGAAAATGTATTTAAAAAAAAATGTACTAAATTACGTAACCGCTACATTGTGATAGGGACCGCTCACGGGAACAATTTTTTATATGAAGAGGACCGGTCACTTTTACATACAGGGTGGCGCAAAAATAACCTTCCGATGTTTTTTGGCTGTAATTTAAAAAAAAAAATTAAAAACTTTGATTCTTCTTTGATTCTTATTTGGTCTTTTAATTTTTTTTACATCAAGTCGAGAATATGATGTCATGTAAATGGCCGCCGCCACAGTTGATTGTCATTTGAGCCCTTTTTATGGTATTTTCCATCACTTTGGCCAAAACTTCCGGCGATAGGTCCTCACATTCTTTAGGATATTGTCTTTAAGAGCTGCAAGAGTCTGAGGCTTGTTGACATAAACCGCGACTTCAAAAAGCCCCACAAAAAGAAGTCTGGAGCGGTCAAATCAGGCGATCTTGCTGGCCAGTGCAAATCGCCAAAACGGGAGATTAGGCGCCCGGGAAATGCATCCTTCAGCATATCAGTTGTGGCACGTGCAGTGTCTGGCGTTGCACCGTCCTGTTGGAACCACATGTTTTCCAATCCCAATTCATCAAGTTGCGGCAAAAAGAACTCGTTGATCATTGCTCTGTAGCGCTCACCATTCGCTGTAACCGTTTGGCCCGTGACATTAGGGGCCAATCGCAAAATTTATAGCATTTTCTGATAGGAGGATTACTTTTGCGCCACCTTGTATGCTTGTGCTCTGGGACATGTGACAGGACTGGTCTAAAAGAACATATCACACAACTTACCCCAAAGAATATATCAAAGGACTCATATTTTCAAAATCATTACGAGATGGAGTCTTTTAAACCGTTCACGTAGTAGGTACTTTAGCAACCGGTCCTCATTTCACCTATCTCGTGGTATGTATTTTCGAAACCGGTCCTGTTTTCACTTATCACGGAACAGGTTCCAATTCTCAACTGTAAAATAATTTGAAGTCGATTCTTGGTAGTGTTGTAGTGTAATAATTAGCGCGTCGGACAGTTACACAGAACGTTGCCTGTTCTGCAATATCAATTTTGAAAAAAATAATATATATGAGTTTTCCTCATAAATATCGCAACGTCCTTCTGTCCAGTTCACATAGTACCACATAGTTGGGGTCATCATATTCGGATTGTGATTGTGCCAGCTATAGACTTACTATAAAATTACAGTAATTCCATAATATGGTCCCTACAGTTGTATTATGATTCGAAACTACGAGTATAAAAGTCTATTAAATTTAAGAACATTTCTTTAAAAAATGTTTTCCTCGAGAAAAAATTTGATTTAAAGTACTTTTTCAAGAAAACTTTTTTGATTCCATGTACTTTTTGAAGAAAAATAATATAAAAAAAATAATTAATAATAAATAAATAATAAAAAAAAACTTTTTTTAATAAAAGAACATTGATTCTGTGGACTTTTCTAATAGAAAAATTCTTAGATTCTATGTACTTTTAAAGATTTTTCTCATAGAAAAAGTCCTTAAAATCTACGAAAATTTCTACTAGAAAAAGTTCTTAGAATCGAAGTATATTTCATGATAAAATGTCCTCAGAATTTAAAATTTTTTTTCAAAGAAAAGTTCAAACCTTTTTTTTAAGAATATGTAAATTTTTATCCAATAAACAGTTTGCATAATATGAGACAATCCAATAAATTTTCTATAAATCTAATATTACATTTTCGTACAAAAAAACTTTTGGATTCTACCGACTTTTTCTTATAAAAAAATATTTTATTAATATTCTGAGTAATTTTCGTTATTTTACAAGAAATGCATTCATGAACTTATTATTAAAAATATATACATATATAATTGGTTTTATTGAAAAGAATTAAAAAGTATAAGAACTTTAAATATATAATATTTTTGACAATGAATTTTTTCGAAAGTGATTAGTGTATATATGTATCAGGCATTTTCTAAATTAGAACCCCCCAGATGAAAATGATCATACATTTTAATTTTTACATGGGTGACTGAATTGATACAACATTTTTTATGAAAACAAGACATCATTTTTCATGATATTCCAACAACATTGAAGTTGAGTGTCTTCACTTGAGATGAAATCTATTTCACAATTACTTTTTATCATTTTATTGCATGTGATCCCACGGGGTAATGTAAGTTTGAAGAATTTTTATTTGCAAGTTGTAACGGTTCGTCTAATTTTGCCTCTTGTTCTCATTCTTCGTTTTTTCGCCAATAAAGATGATTTTTTATAAAGTTTAATGATATTTTTATATTTAATATTAAAATATTAAAATCATTATACTAAAACCTTTTTGTTATTTGTTTCTTTGCAGGATGAGCTTAACAAAGAACAAATTGTCCGTAAGTATACAAATCAATAAACATTATGTATAAAAAATATATATTAATTAAAAATTTAACAATCACATTATATTTCAATTAAGATTAAAGTACATAAATCTAAACAAGTCTTATTTCTGTAAATAATATTTATATTATACATTCTCTACTTAATCACTTGACAGTAAACGATTAACATGAAATTAATAAAAACCACAATAAAAAAAAACAATGTACAAAAGATTTTAAATTTTAAAACAAACAACACCCACACGTATATTTAATTGTAGTGGACATTAAATTTGTTGCAGTTGGATAGACAGGCACAGCTGGATTGTAGACAAGCTACAGGCTACACATTTGTAAGACTTTACATCAAAGCAAATCATAAAAACTCACATACAATTTTTAAAAAGAAATAAATATCTAGAGGAATTACGCATGACATGGACCCCCAAATGCAAAATGATGTTAAATATTTGATTAAAATAACAGTGAGAATTTAAAGAGAAAAAGTATTAATTTTATTTAGTAATATGCAAAAATCTAGTTTTTTCTAAAAAGAACTTTTTTATTGCTGAAAATGGTTCTTTAGGGCTTCAGCAGCAACTTTTGTTCTGCGACTTTTTGATAATTCAGTTATTTACAAAATTACCCTTATTTTTAGGTTATTGACGAAAATCTATACTTTGACCTTTAAATTACCAGAATTCGACCAAATGATATTTGTCAACTTTGTACAAAATATTTTGGCGAGTATTTTTGCTGAACATATTAACTCATATTATTTGCAAATACAGGGTGTTTTGATGCATTTTTTAATAAAAATGAATTTTGCGCCATTCAGCGGCAATTATTTGTACTTACTATATTCATCAATTGGAAAGGTAATTTGAATACATTTTAAACCAAAAAAAAAGTTAAAAATTAGTTCAAAAATAATTGAATGGGAAAGAAAAGAGCTATAAGATAATAAAATTGTTTCAAATTTTTATTAAAATTATTACATATGTAACTTAAATTCATCATTAAAGTTTTGTGAGTACTTACATTTTTATTTTTGAGAATAAAATTTAAGTTTTTTTAATAGACCTGTCGATTGACCCCTATAACTTTCGGCTAGGTCCACAAATGACCCCACTTTTCCTAAGAAAACCCTTTGACTGCGCCTAATCTCAGTCCCATTTTTTTTCTCAGTGTATTATTGCACAAATATGTGGAAATGGAAGATTACTACCCAAACTAATTATCCAACAAATAAAAACATTGACTTTGTTGCTGTTAACATTAGTAATGCCTTAAATTCATAAAAAGTTAACAAAACCAAGTTTTAAAGGCTACCCTAAATTTTCGTTTTAGGACAAGTGAAGGTACCTGACACTACAGCCGAAGCATTAAAAATCATTCGCATTCATAGCTTGAAAATGAAGAAGTACATTTTTTAGGCATTTTGCTAATTTTATTTAACAACAATGTTGCAAAATGATCTTGGCTGCAAAGACATTAACACGGTTGAGTTGACTTGGAGTGCACTAGATAAACATAGACGTAAACATTTTCTATTGTACGATAAAGGAGTCCCAACCTAGAACTCCCACTCTTCCTTATAAACCTGTTGAAAAAGAAGCAATGTAAACGTGTTTTCATAGCCCGATTTGTCCACCAGACGTGGTACCCATAGAAGACAGCCCATGTTTCCCATGGAAAAATCGATCAGTCTGCATCTGCACTCCTGAACAATTCTAACCAAAGCAACCATTTCAGTCTGAAAGACTATTGCCATTCTGCCCATGGCATTAGAATTCTTGTTCACACCGTCCAGATTGGATCCAGTACGGTTTGCAGTTGTACACACAAAGAAAAATTCTGTCAATTTCCAACTAAAATTTGGTTCCTTCTACTAAAATCGGTTGGTACAACTGAATATTGGTCTCCACCACAAAATTTGGTTAATACAACTGAATTTTGGTTGCAGCATCTAAGATATTTAAAAATAACATTTGAATATAGTTGTGATAATGAAATGTATTGGTTGTAGCAACCAAAAATATAATTTTCAATACGGTTGGCATTTAAAATTTCTGTGTGTAGCTACATTACTGTAAAAATATCAGAATTATCCTCAAGTAGTTCTATTATGGTACCCAGTGCTCAATCCTTGGAATAATTACCCTGCGGATCAATAAGTCAATGACTTTTTAAATTAGACACCTCTTAACTGAAATGACAAAACTGCTCCTGTCAAAAGGAATCGCTCAGTTGACTCCTGTCAACATTTGAACTAGCTTCGTTATTAAGTTTGTGTTTGATAGCCAGTGATAGCATGATTTGAGGAGAAATAAGAAAAAAAAAGAATTTAGTGTGCCTATTAAGCATTATTTTTTGTTGTTTATTTTCAATCATTGTTTAATAATCGACAAAAGTAGTAAAAACAATATAAAGTCGTTTAAAATAACCATCAATTTTTAACTGCCAAAAGTTAGAAAAAACTACTTTTGTGGTTTTGTTTTTCAAATTGGAAGTATTTTCATTTGTATGTTAATACAAAACAACACACACAGATGTATATATTTTTATTGGCTTTGTGTGTATGTATATTTGAATAATTTCTTGTAATTTTTATTGAAATAATTTTCTATATAAACAATTTTGGTAAAAAAACAAAAAAGAATTATATGAATTTCAATTTTTAGAAGCAGAAAACATAAAATTTTACATTTAACAGAAAATATAAACTCCTTATAAATGTCTGCAAATTTTTATAGTTTGTTTTTTGAATGACTGATTCAAATAGTAAGAAAATCTATTTATATGAATTTCAATTGATTCTCCATTTAAAAACAAACTTTACGTATTACTTTTTAAATAAACTATAGTCGGTAACGAAAAATATATTGTGAGTGTACACTCGACACAATTGACAAAATTCACAATATGGTGTTGGCCGATCGGAGATTAAAACTGCGAATGATTGTGGAAGCCATAGCCATCTCACATAGATCAGTGGTTTTAATTTTGAATGATCACTTAGGCATGAGATAAATTTCTGCAAGATGGGTTAAGCGTTTGCTATCAACCGACCACAAACGCAATCGTGTGACTTCATTTCCATGGCAAAAATCCATGAATTAGGCTACGATTTTCTCCATCATCTATCCTATTCTCCGGACTTAGACCCGAATTACTACTTTTAGTTACCAAACTTTAAGAATACGCTTGGCGAATTGAAAGGGGAAAAAAATTGTAGAAACGCCAGGGAAAATGTATAGAGCTCAAAGAAGACTATGTTGAAAACTAAAATGATTTTTTATCCCTTAGGGTCACATGTCCAACATAACATCCAGAGCGTCATGAGGTGTGGTACCCAAATAACCGTAATACTCAAAGCAACAGCTTTTTGTAATCTGTTAATCATAACCAGAATGGTGTTCACCATCGTTCTGGGCTACCATATTACAGATGCCTACATCACAATGCAAAATAAAACTAGTTTATACCTGCAAGTTGCAAACCCCATACCTAAAAGGTCTCCTGTACTGCCAGAAAATCCGCAGTCCCTAATATCCACATATAGTTCAACATGCCTTATCCACCGAAAGTCTAAGACCCCCAGTTTGGTCCCACGACTGTTGCATCAGCTGTGCATCAGGTTGAAAACAGCTTGCATTTTTATACAAATTGTCCTACCAGACACCAAAGCGCAAAGATCAACCACATAAGCCTGGATATGGACACCCAAAGCTTGAATCTCTACTAAAAAAGTGTGGCGACTACGAAACATCACAGAAGAGGGGAGAATACAGCCCCTTGAGCGCATTTTCTACTAACCAAAACTGTGACCTTTTTGCCCTACTGACTATCAGCGGCCACCAGTCTTTTAGTTTATATGAAGTGTATCCATTTAACTGCTCCTAAGAATAAAACCTCATCAAAATTAGCATTTTACATTGCAACAAAAACACCCAACTTATCATCCTTTTTTGTCAAAGCCCTTTTCGATTATGAAAACAACATCATGAAGACCCGACTTTTGTATGCATCTTGTTGACAATGAAGAGAGTTTCGAAGAAATGTCACTGACCCATTTGCACCATACGTTTAAGACATTTGAGCAGAAGGGACGATAAATTGATTATCCAAACTCTTTGCCAGAGTGAAGTCTTCCTTATCAGATTTGGGAATGAAAACCAGCTTAACAGCGCACCAGATAAGAAGATTATTGAAAATTGTGGACATTGGAATTTTCTATTTCAAAAACTGAACCGATCTCATAAAACTTTTAAGATCGTTGATGTTTTTTTATTTTATTAATTATGTTTTATATGGAGATTTGAAATAGTAAATGTTTATTGGTAATCGTTACCAACACTATAAGTAGGGCTAACTTTCAGCAGCTATAAAATACAAACGGCTAAGCGCTGGCAATGCACTTTAATAGGTGGTGAAAAGTGCTTTACCAAGACCAAAATGATAAAAATCATTAAATAAAAGGGCAAAAAAGCACTTAAAAAGACACAAAAAAGCACCGGGGAAAGAAAATTGTCAATACTGGCAAGACGAAAAATAAGGTGATCTGAAAATAGATGATAACATTAAATTAAGTTAATTTGTATTTTTTTTTTTTTTTTGTCATATCGGCATTTGAGGTTGTCAGATAATAAGATCAGAAACTTTCTTGAAACAAACTGCCCCGCATCTCAAAATACTGATTTGACTGAGATTTTTGACTTCAGATTCGTCTTAAGTAGCCAAAATACTTTGAAAGGGTTTTATTATAAGTACGTGCAAAAACTTGGTACATCAGTATCGTTCAAAAGATTAATTCAAAAAGAGTGCTAAAATTTGTTCCATTTGATTTTAATGAAATAAATCGTTCTATCTTTTGCACAATCGAATTAATTCTCTGAAATGTCAGGATTTCTTTATTTCCAAAAAAAATTGTTCAAATATTTTTGAATCTATTGAATAGGTTTACTATTTTGACTCTTAATTTACTTATTGAAGTGTTTTCTACGTACATTAGATCCGTACGACTTTACACACGCAGAGAAAAACATCGTTGCAATATGATCACAGCTACTATATTATACTTGCTACATTCGGGTATGGTTGTCACAATCAAGTTATTGGTTTATAAATAGGTTCTAATAATTAATATGGTCGCTACCATCATTAATATAAAAATATTCTATAAAAAGAATTTATATTTTTAATTATTTTTAATAAACACAATAATAATTCTTTTTAAAAATATGTTTATTAATTCATTTATTCTAAAATAACGACTTTCTTGTGAAAATAAAGTAAATAAGAAAAAGTATGTAGAACCCAAGAGTTGTTTTGTGCGAAAAGGTTTATAATACAAAATACCAGATTTTTAGAAATTTTTCTGATAGAAACATTTTTAGAATCTATGGGCTTGTCCTTTAAATAAAATGATCAGATTCCTCTAACTGTTTCTTAGATAACACTTCATATATTCTTAAAAAAAATAGATTCTACGGCCTTTCTTTTAAAAAAGATTCTTAAATTCTGAGGACTTTTCATCACAAAAAAATACTTTGATTCTAAGGACTTTTTCTGGTAGATATATCTTTAGATTCTAAGGACTTCTTATGAAATAAAAATTCTGAGACTCTAAGGATCATCTTAAAAAAGTCTTAAAAATGTTCTTAGAACCTAAGAATTTTTCTAATAGAAAAAGTCCATAGAATCTATATTTTTTATTAAAAAAGTGCAATTATTGGAAGTATTTTTCTTTAAAAAATTCCGTAGGATGAAATAAGTTTTCTTGAAGATCAGAGCACCATTGAAGATTTACCGACATGAAAAGATTTTAAACTACTTCTCCGAAATATTGGCCGAAAGATTATTTTTTCTGGGTTAAAAAAAGACAGTCCCACAAATCGGATAGAACTTTTTTGACTTTAGGTTTGAGTTTAGGAAACCAAAATACTTAAAAAAAAATTGTAGAATTTGAAAGCTAAAATCTTAAACGAATGACAACTGGAGGCCAAACGTGACCCAACTGCCATAGGGCCTGTTGGAACCAACTTGGCAACTTTTGGGAAAACAAATTCAGTACTTTACCTGAGCTTTAATACTTTTACCACTTTTACTTTTAAACAACTGAAATTTTTGTAAGATTAACAATTTTTGTCTAGATAACAATTTTCCCAAAATGAAATGTAATTATATGAATGTTATATGAAGAGAACTAGAATTTACTTAATATTTACCAGTATTTTTTTTATTTCAATAAATTTATAACCGAGCCCATGAGTCCATATATGGTTAAAAAGAATACTAAATATTTAAACAAAAAAAAAATAACAAACAAACAAAAAAAATTAAGTATTTTGAGTTAACAACAAATTTACAGATATTTCAATTAGTTATTGTTTTATATGTACAAACTTATTTTTATCCCACTGTAGTTTATAGACTTACACTTTGTTATTAAACAGGAATATGTTGGGTATAGAAAGGTGCAATTACCATAAAAATATTTCATAAGAAATGACACATTTTGTCTAGATTATGATTGAATGAGATTACGATAGATACAAAAACAATTGAGAGCAACAAGTAGACATAACAGTGAAAATTAAAATATTTAACAAGTGAAAGGTATATAAAAGTTTTACTAAAAAAGGAAAACAAATTTGTTTTCTTATCATTACAGTACTCCGCAATGCCTTCAATGCCTTCGATCCGGAGAAACAGGGTTACATTAACACCGAGATGGTGGGTACCATTTTGAGTATGTTGGGCCATCAATTGGATGAGGCAACTTTGGCTGAAATTATTGCTGAAGTCGATGAAGATGGTTCGGGACAAATTGAATTTGAGGAATTCACAACATTGGCTGCCCGTTTCCTGGTTGAAGAAGATGCTGAGGCAATGATGCAGGAACTCAAAGAAGCCTTTCGTTTGTATGATAAGGAAGGCAATGGTTATATAACAACTGGTGTATTGCGTGAAATTCTACGTGAGTTAGATGATAAACTAACAAATGAAGATTTGGATATGATGATTGAAGAAATTGATTCTGATGGTTCTGGTACCGTTGATTTTGATGGTAAGTTGTGCAATGAACAAATAATGTTGAAATATTTTTCATAATTTTTATTTTTTATTAATATTACAGAATTCATGGAAGTTATGACTGGTGGTGATGATTAAATTTAAATTAAAAATAATATTTTATAACAAAAAAATGTTTCAAAATTATTATTTTTATAAAATTTATCTTACACTTTAGAAACATCTAAAATAATAATATTAAATTTAAAGTACATATAAAATAAATAAAAAAAAAATATACAATAACAACTACCAAAGAAAACAAATTTGAAATCAATCATTTTTGAAAAAGAAATACAATTGCACATTTATTTTAATTTTAATTTTAATTTTTTTTCTTGTTTATATGCGAGTAACAAACATATTAAGACATTCTAATAACCTCTTTCCGTCATGATATTTAGCAAATATGTATATGACAATTTGTCATTTTTATGTCTATATTTACACTTGCTATCTGTCAAATTATACTTAATTCTTTACTTTATTTTGACACCATCTCCCCCTTTTGGTTTATTATCTATTTCCGTAATTATGTTACGTTATGTTTAAAATGTTAAAAAACAACAAAACAAAAATTGTTTATAAATTAAATTTTAATAATTTAGTTTTTGTACCTCTTAGAAGACTTATTTATTAAAACATTTATTGCCGTTATTGATACAGTTAGCTAAATATAATTTGATTTATTATTTTCTAAAGATTCAATTAACTTTGTTGAATAAATGTAAAAAAACGTTAACAAACTAAAGCCAAAAGAGGCGAAAACAACAATTTAAAAATGTGGTTTTAATTTGTAATTTAATAGTATTATAAATATTCTTTAAATTAAGAATTTGACATTGACCTAATAACATAATTTTAATATTATTTACAAAAAAATATATATATTAAACAAGAGTTAAGGTTTTTGATAAAAACTCAAAGCGTATGAGTTATACGTATAATACAATTAAATATTAATCATACGTCTAGCTAAAACTTATTAAATTTTTTAACAAGGCCTTATTTAAAAAAAAATCATTTACAGGTGGTACAAGCTTTTCAAAGAAGATCGAGAAAATGTGAATAAAAGCTCCATCACATCCAAAACCGATGAAAATGTTAATGGGAATCGAATGTTATGGGAATCGAATCACTATTAATGAAGTTGCAGAGGATGTCGGCATATTGGTTGGCTCATGCCATACAATTTTTTCCCAAATTTTGGGCCTGAAGCGTGTGGTAGCGAAACTCGTTCCAAAATTGCTGAATTTTGAACAAAAAAAACCGTCGAATGGAAAGTGCTGATGACATGATGAATAACGTTAAAGACGATTCAGATTTGCTTAAAAGCCTCACAACTGGTGACGAATCATGGGTATATGGTTATGACATCGAAGCTAAAGTCCAATCGTCCCAATTTTTTTCCACAGCAGAAAATCGTCGAACGAGCCAAATACTTCTAACTGCACTCAGAACAAAAAGTTATTAGAAAAATTTGTAAACGGTTTTCAATTCCACTTTACTATTTTCGTACTGAGTTTTAGTAAAAAAAAATTATTTAGTAAATTTCTTTACTATTTACATTTTACAAAATTAAAGAACTTTTACGGAATATTTACACATTTTTTTTTTTTTGCTAACTTCAGAAATTATTTTACAAATGTTCGAAAACCGATTTGATAAAATTAGCAAATTTACAATTTTTAAAAAATTATTGAAGGAAATGTCAATTTTAATAATTAAAACTTATACATACAAAGCTATATTGCCTTAAAATTTTACATCCATGCAAACATTTGGAAGATATCTTCCAAAGGCGATAAAAAAGCAGTACCTTCCTTATTTTATTTGGAAGAAAAACATCAAAGTAGTATTTTATTTACATTTTCTTTTTATCAGTTTGAAGAAATATTTGCGATAAATAAAAAAATTAAAATTTTAATTTGTTTTTTGTCATTTTTAAAGTAGTTTTTATCGCAGAAGTATCGATTTTTTATCACCAGATGATTTTTAATATCAGTTGGAGGATATTTAAGCAATATTGAGAATATATGTTAATAATAAGAAAATACGGGATATTTTAAACCAACAATTACAAGCAATCATTTTATTTTAGTGTTTAAAGGTAAATATTAACGAATAACTAACCATAAGGGATGTTTGTAATAAAACCAGAAAAATCTCGATCCGTCACGGGATCTCGATTTTTTCAAATCCCAAATAATGGGTTTTTAAAAAGGAAACACCACAACTATTACTTTTTCTTTCATCTAGCTTCAGATGCTATACTATTTTTCCAAATACAAAAGGGTATTTTTATCGAGTTGCTGAATACATTTCGATATCCTCTGATTCCATTTTTCTTTACTGTAGTTTTTACTGTTTTTTTTTTTTTGTTCTGTTATTATAGCAATTGTATTAATATGTTATTATTTTAATTATTCTTTCAATTGAAATAAAATAAAAAAGCGAAAAAAAAAAGTTTTTTTATGTTTAGGGTGATAAAAAAGCGATTAGTTAATTACTTAGCGATATCTTTTTATTTTCTCCCAAATAAGTATTTGGCAAAATCACCGATTTATCCTCCAGAAATATTGCTTTCGTATTATTTTGAAGTATCGCTTTGGATGGGACTTTTATTCCCGAATAAATTATTGATTATTGCCGCAATAAGTTTTTCCTTCCAGGCGATACAATTTAGTAACCCAATGTTCGCAGGGATAGGTTAAAAAAAGCCATTGGAAGAAAAGACACACTTCACAACCGAATCATGTCTAAAAATAGAACATCCGCTAAAAATAGCACTAAAAACTTTTTTAGTTCTTAAAATCAACTCTTTAAACAATTAAAACTTTACCTTAAAATCGAAAAAAAAATTTACTAATAATATTTTTTTTTTAAACCAAAAATTCGTTTATGTTTTAATTTTTTATTTTGTCTAAAATATTTTTTGGAAAAAAAAATATCTTTCGATGAAAAAAATATAAATTTTTATATTCGACTTCCTAAAGCAAATTTCAAAAGCAATTACCAGCTTTTAAGTATGACAAATGTTTCTAAAAATAATTTAGGTAATTCGCGCATTTTAAAAATCTATTTTATAAATTAAAAGTTTGCTATACCTTACAAATCATTGAGTATACAGCCATTAACTAAAATTTAGTAGCGCTTACTAATTTTTATACTCATTTGATTGTAATAATATTTAGTAAATTTATTTGCTGATTTTAGCAAATCGATTTTAAATTCCACTTAACAAAAAGGTTACTTAAATTTTGAACTAATTTCTGCTTTTCTACTAATTTCTACATGTGTGCAAAAAAAAATACCGCTGGGCTCAAATTAACAAAATAATAATAACAGCAAAATTTTCAGTTGACATTACAGACTTTTTTTTGATGAGTGTGTTATAACTCTTACAAACTAACTAAACTTATCACAAACAAACTCAACTAAGGACAAGTGTGCCAACATAAAATAAATATCTAATTGTAGGACGAGAAATTTAAAAATTCACCTTTTTTATTGAAATATAGTCTAATAAAGTCAGCCATTATGTATAGCAGTGTGTGGGCGAGTGCTTGACTCACGACAACTAGGGCAGACCAAGTTCAATAATAATTATTTTTTTTTTTTAATATTTTATACATTTTTTAATAAATTTGCTTCCGTATATATTATATTGTTTTATAAAATCTGATACTTAATCTGATACTTAATCCCCAAGTATATACTGCTATTTTTTGAATTAATTTATATACTTCTGAATATCCGAATATGTTGCTTGATCTAATTTTATCTGCCATTTTTCGGATCAATTCAGATCCTTCTATATCCCCAATATTGGTGGATGTAATTTTATTTTGCTATTTTTTTGATCAATTTAGATCCTTCTGAATCCCAAATATATTTCTGGATCTAATTTGATCTGCCTTTTTTGGATCAATTTAGATCCTTCTGAATCCCCAAGATGTTGCTGGATCTAATTTGATCTGCCATTTTTCGTATTAATTAAGATCAACTAGATATTACCAGATATTGAAGAATATCAATTTGGATATGATTAAATATTGCGACAGATAAGTTTTTTACTCGAGGAATTATAAGGAATATATTTGCATATATTTTTTTTAAATTTAAATTATGTTTTCGTTCCAAATAAGTTTAAGAAATAATTTGTAAACCTTGAAAAAGCAGATGCTAAAAGAAGAAAATAAAAGTACTTAAATATTTTAAGTTTTTTTTTGTATTTTTAGTGTATATTTTTTATAATTTATTATGTATATTTTTTTTTTTTTTGTTTTTAAAGAATATTTTCTTTTAATTGCATATTTAAGGGCATCTTGTGCATTTTTACTGCATATATTAAGCCTCTACTTTCGATATTTTAGTACCAGTTAGAACCACAGTACGTATGAACAACAACATATAGATTATACGTACTGTTGTACCTAATCTATTCACACGTATGTACAATATTTAACGACTTACACGCTGAATTTTTTTGAATCTATACACGTTTTTTTGGTTATAGCCTGTTCCTCGAACGAAAAACTAGTCGAACAAAAGCAAGTCACTCGAATTCAAATCAATTTGGGTTTCTCTACTTCGAAAGCCTTCGATCGACTTGATTTGCGTGTGTCAATTTTTGTTTCTTACGCATTTACAAATCACAGAGATGTTGGATCATATATTTTGAGCATTTGTTACAATTTTCTTTAAAAGTAGCAAAAATACTACTAAACTGCTTAAAGACAAAAACAACCCTGTTTAACAGTGATCAACTGTATATGACAAATGAAATAAATAAATAACAATAAACAAATCAATTTATATTTGGAAAGTGTGTTTATTTGTGAAAATTTTTGTTATCGATTCGTTGTGGGTAAAATTGTTGTTTGGAGAGCTTTTCTGTTGCCTGTTCGGTGCGGTCACTGCTAAAGTCCTTGTAAAATAAAAAATATAAATATGAGCTTCTTGGGCAAACGTAAGCCACAAACAACACACACATACCTTTTACCACTCAGCAACAGCGTAATAGGAGGTAAAACGGAGTTTAGTTTTCTGGTCAAATTTTCCTCCTCTGCGGAAAGTTTGTTTGCTCCGAACACTAGAGTCTTTCTGGCAAAATCAGGCCTTTCTTCTATATAAAATACAAGCGTCTTCGGATCGTCCATTGTTGATTTTTTTTAACTAAAATTTAAAATTCTTAATAAACTATAAATATTTGTATTCGTGACCCTTATGCAATTTTAAGTCGATTTAGCGATGTCCGTCTGTCTGTCCGTCTGTCTGTCTGTCTGTGTGTCTGTTAAAATGGCGATCACGACGCGAAGACGCAAGCGGGGGTGCCTATTTTTACCAAGATTATTGAACATCCTCCCGAGCAGTTTGGTATGAGCGAAATCGGTTTAGCGGTTCAAAAGTTATGAGTGAAAATGTGAAGGTACCTCTAAATTTTTCATGCAAATTTGTACAATTTTTCTGTATCTATTTTTTTTTCTGTTGAGTAAGTAAAAATGTTATTAAGTCTTCTTCTTGTTCGATTACATGTATTGTCTTACATACTATGAGAATTATAACATTCTTAGAGCTATGTGTGTTACTGTAAAAACTAAGTTAACGTAAAAAGCAACATTGTTAAGTTGAAGTTGTATTCACCTCAAACATTTTTTCACCACTAAAATTTTTTTTCACAACAAAAAATTTTTTCACCTACATAATTTTACTTCAAAAGTTTTCTTATATTATTTGTATCAAAAACAGTAGAAAACATCTTTTTAGGATACTGGTGGAGGGTATTCAAAGATTCGGCACAGCCGATTTTAGCCCTTTTTTACTTGTTTTACCTCAATTTGCTTTTAAAAATATCAAATATATATTTACTCGACAAAAAAATAGCAAGTGACTGATTTTGACATTTGCGTTCGAGATGTTCGAAATAGAGAAACCAAATTTTGTGTGAAAACAGTTACGTTTTCATTCGACTTGTCGTTCGAGTAATCGTTTGCATAGAAATAGAGTTAGTGAAACCAAAATCAGTTTTCTTTCGACTAGAAAGAATAGAGGAACAGGCTATTAATTAAAAAAAGTCATTTAGAGAGGTTAAAGTTAAGAAAAAGAATAAAAGTTTTATGAACACTATTAAAGACTAGACTTGGTTTATCAGTTTTTCTATTCACAGGCGTCATCAGTGATTTTCCATAATTGTCAAATTTTCTTAATATGATAATTTTTCTAACAACTCGTCGTCGGTACACCCAGAAAACTGTATCAGTTTTGTCCACCAAATTTATTACCAAACAAATTCTGACGATTACAGCAACTGCCTGCATATACAATTATATTTTTAGTTGTGAAAGTCAATATTAATTTTTTTTAATTTTGTATTTATACTCCACATAAATATAATTACGATCCACAAAATTTTATTTTAAGAAAAATTTTATTTTTAGACTTTTCCAGTATCGAACCTGGGCATTCAGATTCATAGATAACACTCTTACTCACTGCACTACACCTAATTTTTATTTTCTGAAACATTTGAATACAATAAAATATATGTATATATTTTTTTAAATGTTTACCTCCTTCTGATTTGAATTTGGATATTCGGAATACTAGGCTAACTCTTTATGGTTTATTAATAAAACAAATGTAGATTTTCCAAAGAACTTACAATGGGTTTTTTCACTAGGACATAAACACGCGTTACCAATTAAAAGGGAACAATCTGAGGTTGAGGATTTTATACGAACATTAGAAAGTAAGGAGGAACAGGAAGTAGCTAGGAATAGACTGACGACAATAATTGATAACCATTTGAATAAGATGAAACTAACAAACAGGGATAGATTTATGTTAGGTATAAACATGATTATGACTTGAGAATTAATAATATTGTATGTGATAGTACAAGGTATAAATTATTAAATAAGGATCCTCCAGGTAGATTACAAAGGATAAATAACAGTTTAGTTGAAGAATTATTTAAGAAGAAGATTTTGACGAGTAATGAGAAAAATAGAATAAAGACTAACATTGCTATTACACATAGGTTATATGGACTACCAAAGATCCACAAGGAAAATTTATCATTAAGACCTATTTGTTCCTTTATTAATTCACCTTCTTACGAATTATGTAAATATATTGTAAATATTCTAAAAGAAATTACTATATTTTCTAAATACAATATTAAGAATTCTTTACAATTTAAAGATAGAATTAGAGGAGAACATATAGAGAATGATGAGATTTTAGTTTCATTTGATGTTGCTTCACTATTTCCTAGTATACCAGTTGATTTAGCAATGAGTACTATAGAAGAGAAATGGGACGTTATAATACAACATACAGATATGGAAAAGTTTTTATTTTTACGTATTTTAAAATTTTGTATAGAAGATAATATATATTTTCGGTACAATGATAATATATATACATACAGAAAATAGAACTTCCAATGGGATCTCCAGCCTCTCCAATCATAGCGGATATAATAATGGAAAAATTGTCAGATGAATCAATAAGAAAATAAAATGTAAAACAAAGAATAATGACGAAGTATGTAGATGACTTATTTTGTATCATTCCAGAATTAGCAGTTAACGATATGCTTACAACATTAAATAGTTTTGATCATAACATTAAATTTACAATGGAGAGGGAATGTAATTCGATACTCCCATATTTAGATACATTGTTAATTAAGAGAGGCAACAGATTAATAAAAGATTGGTATCTAAAACCAACTGCATCAGGAAGAATAATTAATTATTATCCAAAACATAGTAGGAACATTATCATGAACACAGCTAAGAATTTTATAGAGAGAGTACTGGCAATAAGTAATGTAGAATTTCATAGAAAGAACATTATGAAAATTAGGGACATATTAAGGGATAATGGTTTTCCAAGTGAGTTATCTTATAGATTAATAGGTCAATATAAAAATATGATGACAAAAGATAGAACACACATAACTGAACCACGAATTTTTAAATCTTTGACATATATTCCTGGTTTATCGGAAAGATTGGCAGGATCTAACATCTTTAATAGAGGAAAATATGGAATAGCTTATGGTAATTATAATACATTAGGTAAATTATTTAGTAAAACTAAGGATAGAATTGATAAGTGGGATATGTCAAATTTAGTTTACAAAATACCTTGTCAGGGAAATGATCAGACAAAGAATAAATTAAGGACAAGAATTTCAGGACATAAATCAGACCAGAAACATAGGAATATTAATTCGGAAAAAACTGCATTGTCATCTCATTGTTCTATATTAAACCACTATCCTAACTTTGAAAATATTTCAATATTAAGAACAGAAAATAATTATAAAAAACGTTACATGTTAGAGATGTTAGAAATCAATAATACACCTTCAACACAGAGAATGAACTACAAAGCAGACACAGAAAATTTAGCGCAGAATTATAGATATTTAATTAGTAAAAAATTATGAAGGTTAAATGTATAGATATGTTTAAATAATTATAATAATATAATTTCATAATGTTATTTTATTTTATAAACAATATTTGTTATGTTCAATATCATAAACAAAAGTATTAAACCAATATGATAATATTTGTTATGCGCTTAACCTGTTAATAATGTTGTTTATAAAATTACCACTTCTATTTGTTTAAATGTTAATTTAATTTTTTAAAAATTTAATTTGTTTAAATGTTAAATATTTTTATGACAAAATGTTTGTCAATTTTTCATAATTTTAAAAAATGTTGTTTTTCTGAAGATGCTAACAAATTGTTAGCGAAATATGGAAAATAAAATAAGAATTTTTATACAAAAAAAAAAGATCTTTAGCTGAATAAATAAAATATTAATATTGAAATAAGATCAAATAAAGTTATATACTTATAAATAAGTAAATATTATAATGTATTTGATATAAAAAAAGTTTAGAAATTTTTAAGAATAAATATATGGTATTAATAGGTTTTAGATCATATAAATAAAATCTTTTTTATAAATTCATTTTTATTGCAAAGAAACATACAAATTTTTATTAGAAAATAATAGAAAATAAAAATTGAAAAATTTCCACAGAGCCAGCAGGATAGAATACTTAGAGCTGGTTTTTTGGTTGTAGTTCAACCTGGTTTATTGTTTTAACTTGGTTTAAACTTGGAATGCTATTTTTGAGATTCAATTTATTTTGTATTAATTTGAGTGTAACTGGTCAAAATTGGCCAATTAAACCTAAGTTACAAATGTCAAAACACATAGCTGATTAAAAGCGTCTCTTAATAAATCAGCTGTTTCGTTAATACAAAAAAGTTGTTTACAAATTAAAAATTGAAATGTATTATTCCTCATATTATGAAGATTTCAGCGATCCTGAAACATATGCAAATTTAAATAAGACCAAAACAGGAAAGCCTAAGGCAATTAAAACTCGTCCAAATAATTTATTTATATTCGTGAACACGTGTTTTTGTTTGAAAAAATATTTGTTTTAATTTTTTTTTAAGTATTTTCAATGCTACCATATGTTTGGCTATAAAGTATAAAATTTTGTTGGAATAAAATATGGCAGCATTACCTTATCTGTCAAGTCTTAAGCTACTACTGAAAAACAACAAAGCCAGTTTAAATTTATTTTCAGTTTAACTAATAAGCCATTAAACCAAGTTAAAACTCACATCCAAAAAACTAACTTTAGTATTTTCGGTTGCCGCAATAAAAAATTTTAAATTTTTATTCTCTATAAATTACTAATAAAAATTGTCATGTTTCTATGATTATATGATCTAAAATCCTATTAATAGCAAACATTTAACAAAATAACAGATTACCAATACATAAAAAATTTATAAGAATATTTAAAATATTAATAACGGATAAAAGTTTAGAAAAACTACAGGAATTGTAAATGCCTTTCTTATAACAGAAGTAAACTAATTTATATATTAATTTGCTCGAAAGTTTATTGAGAAAAGTTTTTGTGATTTTACAAATATAAAAAATAAGATTATAATAATTAAAAAAAAATTTCGCTAAACAAGAATTCCAATTCGAACTCTTTATCATTGTTTCGCTAAGTGCATAATACACACCCTCTTTATTGAAAACCAAAGTGAGATCAAAAAGTATACAATTCTCAAGAGTATAGTTCCCTCTCACGAATTTTTTAGTACTCTCTTAGAACACGCACATAGTTTGGCGGCAACAAATGTGATTTTTGGTCGGCAACTTTTAGTAGTGTTTAGCAGTGCTGCTATATAACCAATTTTAACTGATTTTTTTTTTTTTTTTTGTAAAAAACGGTTTTTTTATTTCATTCATGTATTTTTTCAGATTTTTCATATAAAAATATAATATTTGTTCAATATACGATTTATTTTTACAAAAAACTTAGCAATTGTGTTAAAAAATAGTTACGAATTTAAACATAACATTGTGACATGCAAAGTATTAAGGTGTATACACACATTGACCATCTCTGTCCATTCATATTCATTATTTCCTGTTTCTATGGTAAAAATATATAATAAAGAGAACAAATATGCTATTAATTGTTGCAACATAAAATAAATAAAAACATATAATAAATGCATAAATTTTAAAAACAATTGTTTTCATGAAAAAACTAGAAAACAGTTAAGAATCCCAAAAACTGCGATTAACAATTAAACTGCTTATATGGCAACACTGCATAAACCAAATTTAATGTTTTTCAACACATTATCGGAAAAATTGGCGATTAATCGTTGAATGCCAAATAAACATATTTTTTCATCAATAAGAATACAAGAGCTGTTTTTTGCTGAAATATCAAGTTAAGTCTATAACGTTGGCTTCCAAAGTGTGTTTAAGGGCAATTCAAACCATCCATCATAATTTTACTGAAATTATAACTTAATTCTACTGAAATTATAACTTAATTCTACTGAAATTCCTACTTCATCATAATTTGTTGATAAATCAAATTAGAAAAAAAAATTCCATGTTATTTTTTACAAATTTTTTCATAGAATTTTAAATGAAACGTTTTTTTAGTTTTCAAATTTAAAGCAATTTTATATTGTTATTTCATAACATAAGTAACGTTAGTTATATACCCAGCCACAGTTTCATTAAGTAATGAATTTCATGTAAAAATCGAGATGCATTGAACCCGACCCCCTCAGATATTGATGAAATTTTGTTCATAGCTAAATTTGATCAATACAAACAAACTCTCATTTTTAGAAATGACTTTTTTGAGATTTTTTGGGCGTGGCACAGTGGGAAAGTTTTCGAAAAAACGCGAAAATGGTCGAAAAGAGCTCCATTTAAACTACAATAACTCAGAATCGGCTGATATTGCATGATTACTTGATATTGGTATCATTAAAAAGATATTTTGACAGGCTTTATGACACGTTTAAAAAAAATTCAAAAAATTACACTGTAAAAAATTTATAACAAAAAGAAAATTTTAACTAACGAAAAATCCAAAAAGATCAAGGGTTTTTTACAGTGTATTATTTTTTTTAGTAAAAAGTAAAAAATACGTAGTGTTTATAGGTGTTCCTTATCGATTTGTATCATTCAACAAGTGCCAACGAACGCGAAAAGTACAAGCGATTACAATTTTTACGCGTATATTTTAAAAATTTGAGTGAATATAAATTCAAACAATAGGTACAGATGCATAAAAATATCTAATAAGTGTTGCGCTTCGCTTCGTAAAATAAGTGAAAACGAGGCTGCAATTCAATATTTTCCCTGCTGTCGCCAGCATTCATTGTAGCCGTATTTGCGAAACTTTCCGGAATACACTGAGAAAAGCGCGCAGTCGTAATGAATCCAACGTGGAGCAGAATGAAGTCTCAAATTATTTACCAACAACGCCCAGCGATGAAATTAGCGAAGAATTGAATGAACTTCAAACTTGTACCAGCCGTAATACAAACATCGAAAGCAACGAACTCATTGAAAATATAAATGATCATATTATTCCTCATCTACCAAACCAAACGTCGCCTCTTAAAAGGAAATATATCAAACGAAATGCATACAGAAATAGAAAATCACTGCAAATTTTGGAAAATGTAGCAGATTCACTTGGAGCTGATCCATTGTCTGATTTGTCAGCGCAACTTGAAAACGTCAAAGCCATTTACGAAGAAATTTTGCAGAACATCAAATATCAAATAGAGAACAGCTCAAATCTTTTAGAACAGCAAAAACTTTTATCTCTCTTACCAATCAATATGAGTCACGCAGAAATTAAAGATCGTTTTGGGGATGATATATCTCACGATTGTATCAAACAAAGTAAAGATATCCAAAGGAATAAAACGAAGTTTGCAGATATCAATCTTTTAAAAATCAGCAGACGTAGTTTACCAACCGAAACTCTAATCACAGTCAAGTTATTTTATGAAGATGATGAAATTAGCCGAATGATGCCAGGATCGCAAGATTCAATTACTGTTAAACAAGGAAACTTACGTAAAAAAGTTCAAAAAAGACTGATGTTATCTTCACTACGCGAATCTTACTACGAATTTAAAAAAAAAAACCCCTTGGCCAAAGTGGGTTTTACAAAATATACAATGTTAAGGCCAAAAAATTGTATGAAACTTGGAGTTGGAAACCAGCAAAATATCAGTGTATGCACATTGCATCAGAATATGAAATTGATGTTTGAAAAAAGTGGCTTAAAATCAATTTGTATTGAAGGAGAATGCACATTTACCGACTACAAAGATGTTCTCAAATTCGTTGTTTGTAATGGTGTTGCGTTTCAATGTGTGGTCACTGCTTCAAAAATTTAAATAATCTAAAAACGCATATGCTAAAACATTTTGAAAATAAAACTGAAGAAATAATATACAAAAAGTGGAATGTGTTCTGGAAACGTTAACCACCAACCCAGAATCATTTGTCAGCGATTTTACTGAACACATCAAAGTTCTGATTCCGCATCATTTCATAGCAAAGCGACAATCTGAATTTATCAGCAATAAAAGAGCGGCGCTGTTATCAGGAGAAATGTTAATTCAAATGGACTTTGCTGAAAATTATGCATTTCTTGTACAAGATGCCGTGCAAGGATACCATTGGAATAATGATCAGGCTACAATACATCCGTTCGTTATTTATTACAAAGGTAATTATTTTAATATTTTGGTATTAGTAAACACATTTATCCACACTCATCAAAATATTTAATATTTTTTATTTATTTGTTTTTTTCCTTTGTTTATTTTCAGATAACGATAAATTAACTCATAAAAGCTTTGCCATAATATCTGATTGCAATACCCATGATAGTATAGCAGTTCATCTATGTATTTCAAAAATGATACAGTTCGTGAAGGCCAATATAACCAACAATATTAATAAAATCATTTACGTATCAGATGGTGCAGGAGCACAATATAAAAATAAATATAACTTCATTAATTTATGCCATCACAAATCTGATTTTGGTATTGACGCTGAATGGCACTTTTATGCTACCAGTCACGGAAAATCTGCATGTGATGGAATCGGAGAAACATTGAAGAGAGGTGCTCGAAATTATAGTATTGCAAATACAAATTAAATCCAGACAACGAGGCAACTCTATCACTGGGCATCAGAAACATATAAGACCACCATACAAGTTGCTTACGCAGATGCTGACGAATACAACAACGTTAAAGAAAAGCTATTTTCAAGATATAAAGAAGCTCAAACTATAAGAGGAACTCAAGGCTTTCATTCATTCATTCCGATAAATGAAACTTTTGTACATGTGCGCAGATATTCTGACTGTGCCAAATTTGAGCAGCGCAAAATTTCTTCTTCTAGAAGTGACACTACTTAAAAAATTCGGGTTAAAACATATTCACAATATTCCTGGGACAATGTTTATTAATTTTACCTGTAAATATAAAATATAAGGGCAATTACTAGAAGTGACACTACTTAATAAATTATAAAAAAAAACTAAAAAAGAACCCATTTTGTGAAGGATAAACCTTTCTAAAAAAATAATACACTGTAAAAAAACCCTTGATCTTTTTGGATTTTTCGTTAGTTACAATTTTCTTTTTGTTATAAATTTTTTACAGTGTTATTTTCGTGTCATAAAGCCTGTTAAAATATCTTTTTAATGATTCCAAGATCATGTAAATCGGTTCAGCCGATTCTGAGTTATTGTAGTTTAAATGGAGCTCTTTTCGACTATTTTCGCGTTTTTCGAAAAATTTCCTACTGTGCCACGCTCAAAAAATCGCAAAACAGTAATTTCTAAAAATGAGAGTTTGTTTGTATTGATCAAATTTAGCAATAAACAAAATTTCATCAATATCTGAGGTGGTCGGGTTCAAAATTTCAGTTTTATCTCGATTTTTAAATGAAATTCATCTACTAAGAAGTAAAATAGATATATTAATATATTTTTGTTAAAGCTCTGCTTCGCGTTATGAGATCTTTTGTCGGAGGTCGAAAGCTCTATTTAAATTTTATGGACATGGAAATATAATTCTACATTATTTAAAATTTATTTTTTAATGGAGTTGAAACAAAAAAAAATTGTTCTATCATATTTCCTAAAGCCTATATACTCGTGATATTTTCTTTAATTCAGTCGATTTGAAAATAATTTTATTGTATTTAAGTTAATGTTCTATTCTACGATTTTCTTGCCAAAGTTAAGAATATTAGAAAGTTTTAAGAAAAATAATAAAAAAATTCATGTTAAAAATGTAACCGATTAATCAGCCCATTTTAATCGATTATTCGGGTAGAATAATTATTTGAATTTTAAATTATTTGTTTCGCCATAAACCTAAGTTGAGGCGAATAATATTTGTTTGAGACTGATTGATGTTTGTGTTTTTGTTCAATGCATGAGCGCATGTAGGTGTGGGAGAAAACCGCCGCGAAGTGATTTTTCCTGGCCCTGTCCTACTGAAACCGTATTTGATTATTCACAATTTTTTAATAAATTTGATTGATTGTGCTTAATTTCTAGGACATTGACCAATAAAGAGTTGATTCTACTGTACAAAATTACCAAACGAAATTTATTTTAAAAGTAAATTGACAATACCAATAATTGGAAAATAGTATTGTTTTAATTTTAGGGCTTTTCATTACCGGCCGCCCTCCCATTTCACGGCACTTAAACTGAGGGGGATTTAGTTCTAGAGCTGATTACTTTAGATGCAATTTGAAACAAAATCATAGAAATTAGAAATGATTTTAAACCCCATTCTTTGAATTAGAAAAATTGATTTAGTTCTCAATAGAAGTGTACTTAGCGGAAATCATTTATATTTTAAAATATATATATATTTTTTTTAATATTATAAAATTTTTCGATTTTTTGCCAAACTCTTAATTTTTAGCTGATACATTGTATTGATACGGCAAAATATCAGAACCCAAAGTTTAAGACAAGATCGAGCCTTTGAAGAAAAAAAAAATCGATTAAAATGTAAATTTTGTTACATTTTGAATAACATAACCTCACATGTTTTATTACATCAAATGATCAAATTTGAATTTTTTTCCTGTAAAAATGTTAATAGTTCTTGGTCGAATTTGTGGGCAGAGAACTTCTGTAAATTTTAAATCCGATTGGAGCTACATTGTCAAAACTCCTAACTGCTACATGCACATATATATTACAAACGCAGTACTTTCTTAACCTTATTGTGATATTGGGAACATTGTGGTTATGTACCTTATTAAATGTCTGCTTTTTTTTCGTCTACAGTATTTAAAGTTTTAACCCATTTGGAGCTTTGGTGTAAAAACGCTGTACTACAACCCGAAAAATACCGCGACATTTTTATCTGAAAATTCTATAAGTTAAATTTTCATATGAAAAGAGTGTAGTTTTTTTTTATTTGTATTACAAAAATGAAAGTCTTATATAACACTACTTTCTTTAGATTTTTTTTTGAAAAAGTACTTTTATGAAAAAATGTACTTCTTTGAAAATTTTATGTTTTTTTTTTAAAGTAATTTTTTGCAAATAGTACTTACTTTTACTAAAAGTACTAAAATTTTTTTTTTGTAATAAAAGTACTTTTTGAAAAAATTAGCTTTTTTGAAAGATACTTTTTAAACAAAGTACTTTTTTGAGAAAGGTGCTTTTTGAAAAAGATACTTTTTTAAAAAAGTACTTATTTGAGAAAGGAACTTTTTTTTAAAAAAAGTACATTTTCGGAAGAGTGCTTTAATTTAAAATAAATTTAATCTATATAAAATATTCTTTTTATAAAAGGAACTATTTTAAAAAAGTTTTCTAATTTAAAAAGCAAAGATAACAAATTTTCTATTTATGTAAAAAGAACGCACTGACTAGTTTTTATGGTTAAATCGGTCATTCGGTTTTACCCGTCACTGCGGTCTATCAGGCTAACCAGTCTTGATCGTACTATAATTTCAATGAAATCTAATGTACAAAGTAAAGCAAGTTTTAAATTTTTGCTGTTGTATTTTTTTTGCGCAATGTGTCTTTAGCATAATTTAAAAAAAAAATTACTGTTCACCCAATAAATTGTTTGTCCTATTCTATTAGTCTTTGGTCAAAGTTGGCGAACCCATTGGCTATTAATATATATTTAATACAAAATTCTATTTCCTAAAACATATTTTTTAAATCAATAAATTTTTTTTGTGTTGATTCGAACTATGTTTAATCAAAAAAAAATTTAAAACAGACTGTTTCATACTGCCATTACATATGATATTTTTGTGTTAAGGACAACAGTACGTATGATCTACATACATGATGTTGATCATACGTACTGTATACCGCATATAAGGGTATAAGATGATGTGTGTAACTACCAAAGATATTAGACTTAGACCCAGCTTATATAATACCAAACGATTAAGAATCACAATCAATCATCGATTTAAAAATGCCAGTACGTCCGTCCGTCTGTCCTTGTGTCTACGTAAAACTTGTAATCAAATTACAGATTTTAAATATAGGGTTCAGGGTTTGTACAAAATACAGATTCTTCCCGACAAACGGATTTATATCCAATCGAACGGTTCAGTTGTGGTAACAGAATTTTTCCAGTTTTCGAATGATTTTTTAATGTTATTTTTCTTTTATTTTATCTGCAATGAAAATACTGTGAAGGTCAATCCGATTTAAATGTTTTTATACAATATGTTTCAGTATATTGGACGCTGTTATCTTCAGGAATCCGACATCATCTTAAACAACTATTCTGAGTCGATCGGTATACCCAGGGAAATGATTGGTTGCAATTCGATCAAAACCATTAACATTTATTTGTAAGAATTTTATTTTATTTGACATGACCTATTATCCATTATTATAGCAAAAATATGGCATTGGGAATTAAAAATAAGGAAAAAGAACTTAAAAAGAATTATATTATCCAATTAATGGTATTTCCAATCAACTTTACGAATATAATTCACCATTTATTAGTACAATCTATAAAATTTATTAATAAATTGTAGATATTCGAAAATGGTAACCAGAAATAAGGTTATCCTGCTTAAATACATATACCATTAAAAAAGGATTTCAGTTAGAAAATTCCTTGCTTGTGGCTGTGGATTGTATTGATTATAGAAGCCACTTACAATTGGTATTTGTAAATGAATTTTCTGCTATATTTATTTTCCTAAATAATTATTTAAATTCAAAATTAGTCATTAAAATTTATAAGTGTTTGTACATGTGTTTGCTAGTGGGTAGAGAGCAAGTCTAGTACTCCCGGTAATAGCAAACATTTAAAAAAAAATTAATTAAAATAAAATATTTAAATGTTTTAGTAACAAATATTCCAAAAAAAAAAAAACTTAAATTAAATTGTTGTACAGTAAGCAAGGGTGTGAACTATGAATCTGAATGCCCAGGTTCGATACCGGAAAAATCTAAAAATTTTTTTTTTAAATATATTTTGTCGAACGTAATAATACTTATGTGGAATATAAATATTAAATTAGACAACTGAATATTGGCTTTCACAACTAAAAGTATAATTTAATATGAAGATTGTTGTCGTAACCGCGAGAATTCGATTAGCAACAAATTCGTTGTTGGTTATTACAAACATCTGCACAAATCTAATTTATTCTTTCCAAGTTGTGGTGCAGAACATAAATAAGCGGAGCAATGTGATGAGGAGGTTAAAATTAAAGTGTGCAGCTTTTTATGGGGAGCCTCCAGAAACTTTCCAAAACATTGACAATTTCTGTCGTGATAAGGATATGAAAAAATTATTATTAAGCTACTTTGCTTGCATTTAAAAAAATTTTAACATAATTCAAAAGTTATTACAAAAAAAGAGAGTTTAATTTTAAATTGAAATGGCCTTAGCAAGCTCTAAAAACGTTTTCCCATTCTAACTGCCTACCAACTGCCTTTTATATTAAATTCATATTAATTTTCAATTGAATTTTTCTCTCTTTAAATTCACAATTTTAATGCATTTTTCTTAAATACATTATGGATGACATGTTTACACTTACCAAATGTATAAATGATGCAACACATTTAAGATGATGATAATTTATCAACATGATATTAAATATGTGTTGTACTTAAAAGAGAGTGTAGGTAGATAGAGGTAAATTGACCGATAGGAAAAACACAAGAGATTTAGTGTATGTGTAATATGTTGAAGCAACATGTTGCATTTATATTTCTTCGTTGCATTAGCTTTAACAAAAGTTGGAAAATATGAAAGACTTTCAGGCCAAACCAAAACCAAAAGAAAAATAAATTTTTAGCCAATATTTTTTTCGGTTTTGCTTCATTTGCAATAATTTACTTTAGATGTTGAATCTAACAAATGTTCATATATCACACACATAAATTGTTTTTCTTTTTTTTCTTTCAGTTAACTAAAAAGTACGGTGGGTTGGTCTTGTAGACCATATTCATATATTTTTAAAAATAAATGCAAATAAATAATGCTTTAAGCATGACTGCTAGTAAAAATTATGGTAACAGTTTGTAAAAGTTTTTGTCATTGTTTTTAATAAGAAGACATTTTATGATAATTTCACTATATAATGACACTTTTTTTTCATATGTTCAACTATAGTTGCCATATTTTGTATGATTAGTAAAATATCTATAACAAATTAAAATTAATTATTGAAGAAAAAAAATATTATATTTATTTGTGTTCTAATATCGATGACAACAAAAGTAATCACCATATTATGGCGCACTTTATTTGCATTTAATAGTTGGATACCAAGTATGGATTAGCGATGTTGCCACAGGGATAATTGTACGTTGTGTTGAGTAAAGTGTTCGTAAGTGGAACATCCACTGACCATATTTACAGCAATGTTAAAAATTTAGTGTGTATTGAATCCGTAGAATGTGGGTTATCGGACCATAACATTATTTCGTGCCGAATTAGAATTGGAATTAAAAAATATGATTTAACTAAGAATATTCGGTTGATATGTGATTACAATCGATTAAAAGATAATATTAGAAACAATCTACCAATGGTGTGTCAAACTGGTGATCCCTCTGCTGATACAAACATGTTAATATCATGTGTAAGTAATGGCTGTCAAAAATGCTACATTAATAAAAAGACAAAAAATAATTAATAAAAAAGATATAACTCCATGGATAAATTTAAACTTGCAGAAATTGATATCGTTTAAACAAAATCTTTTAAAAAAGCGAAGAAATAACCGTGGTGATATAGATATAGAAGAACAGTTGAAGAGAATTAGCGATGTAATTAAAAAAGCCAAAAGGGAGTCTATGAATAATTTCTATAAAGACAAATTGTATCGAATTCAACACAATCCGAAGAAATGCTGGAAGTTTTTGAACGAAACATTAGGAAGAACCTGTTCCAGAACTATTAATTTAAAAGATGGTAATGGTGAAATGATTAAAAATGATTTTCAAAAAGCTGAGATATTAAACAGATACTTTCTTCAATCAATAAAAGACTTAAAGTTTCAAATTAATGAATTTCCAAACGATTCTTGTAATTCTTTAAGAACGTTAATACAATATGATGATACATTTCATTTAAGTAGTACAACATATGATGAGGTTCAGATTATTATTTCAAATTTAGCAGCTTAAAAAAAGTTGTGGTCTTGACAAAATTTTTCAAAAAGTTATCTTAAATAACAAAAGTGATTTTACCCCTTATTTGGTAAATATCTTTAATAATATGATTGATAAATGCATATATCATGAAATTTTGATAATTCATAAAATTGTACCAATTCCAAAGGGAAAAAATGCCTGTACAACCGAGATGTTTAGACCGATTACTGTTTTGCCCATCATTGACTATGTGTTTGAAAGAATCTTACATAATCAGATTTCCACTTATATGGCACAGAGGAAGCAGTTGTTAATGTTGTTAATTTTATATGCAAAGGATTGGATGAAGGACATAGTCGAGTAGCAGGTATATTTTTTGATTTAACTAAAGCTTTTGATCTTGTTGATCATAAAACTTTGATACGAAAGTTAAGATATTATGGAATTTGTGGAAAAGAATTATTTCTTTTGAAAAGTTACCTTTCAAACCGTAAGCAGTTTGTTCAAGTTAACACACAAAAGAGTAATTATAGTGTGGTTTAACTGGTGTTCCACAAGGCAGTGTACTCGGGCCATTGTTGTTTACCATATACATATATAAATGACATAAAAATTTTGATCTCTCTGGAAAACTTTTTTTATATGCAGATGATATTTGTTTATTATACCCATATAAGCATGAAACTGTTGTCAAAGCTTACATGGAACGTGATGCAGAATTAATATCTGATTTTTTGAGAATAAACAAACTGTTTAAATGCACGTAAAACTTGTTTATTGAGATTTAAACCTTATTGTCATAGATATGACAACTTCAGTATAATTGTAGATGGTAAAGAAATTCAGGAAGAAACATCTATTAAGTATTTAGGTTTACATTCGCAGAACAATCTTTCTTGGAACATACACATTCAATGTCTAAAGACGAAAGCAGCCCAAGCAGTTTGTTTCTTATACAAATTTAAAAACAAATTTGATAGAAATACAAAATTTTTAATTTATACTTCGGTAATCCAAAGCCATTTAAATTACTTGGCTCTTTTGTATGGATATAAAAATAGTTCTGAGTTAAAGTCTTTACAACGTTTACAAAACAGAGCATTAAAAGTTATATCCAGCGTTCCCATAACACATTCAACAATATCAATTTATAAGGATATATTTAAAACAGTTTTACCAATTTATGGCATTTTCAAAATGCAACTATTAATATATGTTTTTAAGTGCTTGCACAATATTGGACATCACACTTTATTTATTTTAAAAAATCAGCATTATTTTAATACAAGGAATAATGGCAGCTTAGCAGTTGCTAGGTGTAGACTTGAAACGACCAAACAAAGGATAGAGTACATGGGTAGTCGTAATTTGCCTGAACATTTAAAAACCTTAAACAGAATTTCAACTTTTAAAACAAACTTAAAAAATTATTTATTGCAACAATTAGAACAACTTCTGATGTAAAAATTTAGTTATAAATTTTTCGTTTCATTGGGTATTTATTTAACTATTATTTAAAGGGTGTCCCAAGAAGAACGCAATTTTTAAATTTTAAATAAAACACAGATATTTAAAAAAATCGTGAAACTTTATTATATCGTAAAGTAGACAGAATGAAGTTATGTATGGAACAATATATCGTCCAGATGGCCGCCGCGGCTTTGCTGGCATGCACGCGATCTTTTAATGAAATTTTCAATGACCGTTTTGCATGAATGCTGCGGTATTTCATTAATGCAGCGTCCAATTTCCTCTTTTAAGGCTTGAGTCGTCGTCGGCTTATTCGCGTAAAACATCGACTTCAAAAAACCCCAAAGAAAAAAATCTAACGATCTAGGCGGCCAATTCTGATCTCCAAAACGCGAAATAACACGACCGGGAAATGACTGATGCAGCAATTGAATTGTTTCTCTGTCTGTATGACATGTGGCGCCGTCTTGTTGGAACCACATGCCCTCCACATTCAGTTCTTCAATTCTAGGCAAGAAAAAACTGGTTATCATTTCACTATACCGAACACCATTGACTGTTTGCGCTTGACCTGCCTCATTTTCATAAAAAAAGGTTCAATGATTCCTCCAACCCAAAAACCACACCACACAGTGACACGTTGAGGATGCATTTGCTTCTCGTGAATCACTCGAGGATTTTCCTCACCCCAAATGCGACAATTCTGCCTATTGACGAAGCCATCAAGATGAAAATGGGCCTCGTCACTGAAGATGATTTTATCGGCAAAATCAGCATTTTCATGTTGTCTCTCCAATACCCAATTAACGAACTCCCTTCGCTGTCCATGGCCAGCTAGCTTCAGTTCCTGAGTCAATTGAACTTTGTATGCATGAAGATGCAAATCTTTCGTCAAAATTCGCTGCAAAGTGGATTTGGAGACACCAATTTGCTGAGCTCGGTGTCGAATTGAGGTGGATGGAGTTTGAGCGACATCATCGCGTACAGCTGCGACATTTTCGGTCGATCGACCTGGTCGATGGCGCGTTGTTGTCTTTACATCACTAACAGACCCAGTTTCGGCAAATTTATCCATTAATCTCTTTACAGTTGACTCTTTTGGAGCATTATTGTGACCCCAAATTGATCGCAATTTGCGAACTGTAGCCGCAAAACTTTCACCATTTTGGTAAAACAATTTCACAATGAGAATGCGTTGTTCATTCGTGTAGCGCTCCATTTTTACTAACCTCGTACCTTCTACTAGCAAACAATAACAATTGTTCAAATGTCAAACAATGACACTTCGTCACCACATTGGGTGACTTCTTCAGGGGAAATTGTCTTTTTTATAATTAATAAATTAAAATTATAAACTGAAAACTTATATATAAATTATTATATATATAGATTGTTATATATAAGTTTTCAGTTTATAATTTTAATTTATTAATTATAAAAAAAGACAATTTCCCCTGAAGAAGTCACCCAATGTGGTGACGAAATATTGGGATAAATAAATATTTATAATTAAATTTTTTATAAATAAAGGATCTTTAGCTCAATAAGGAATATTATATGAATAGAGATGATCGAAAAAAACTAAAATAATTATTATTATTTATTTATTTATTTTTTTTAATTTTATTTAATTATATAAATTAATTGTAAGAAGAAAATTTTGCCAACTTGCTTCAACAATGCCTATTAGGCGCTGAAGCACTTAATTATATTGAATTTTATTGATAAATAAATTTAAATAAAAAAAAACATACAATTTACGAAAAAAAAACTTTGGTCAATTGGCTCATAAACTAGCCAGTTTCAAGTCCTTATATATGGAGAAACTGTGGCAGTCTGGTAACTCCCTTGTGTCTGTTAAATTCTGTAAATATAAAAAAATATTAATGTTTTCTTCTTTTTCCTGTAAATATGCACTTTAGAAAAATTATTTAGTAATTAATTGGTGTTTTTATTGGTGTTTTTATTTATTAACAAAGCCAGCCAAGTCAAGCCAAGTATTTTTTTATGTTTAAATAATTGCAATAAGTTGTTGGTGCGCTAGAGGTTCCATAATAAATTGATATCGATGGCTCCACACAACTGTTAAATACAAAGTGACAAGTGTCAACGAAACAGAAATGGTAGTCAAAAAACTTCGACCTAGAACATAAAAACATCCTGTAGTATAGAAAAAGATGAATAATTATAATTTATAAATAATAAATGATTGATTTTTGTTACTCATCTTACTCTTGGATATCAATTTTTAATTTGAGTTGTCAACATTGTGATTTTTTTTACAACAACACACAACATATTAATGTATCAGGTAATATTATGTAATATTGATAATATTTGTAATCTGTAATCACAATAATCACATTAATCTGTAATATTGATAAAAATACGAAAAAAATACCTAAACAAACAAAAAATGGGTACCAATACCAATATTCGTTACGGATGCCAAGCTTGTTAAAAAAAAAATACCGGTCAATTACTTTAGCTTTAACTTTCACATTAGTTAACAAACACATTAAGGCTAACAAACGTTTGTTAAAAATTCGTATACAAAAACCCCACTTTAACAAATAAAAGTTTTAATGAATTTTATAGTTTGGTTCTGGCAATGCCATCATATTCAGTTGTCACTTTATGGTTAGCGATGCATTAACGCGAATATAAATTCAGCCGGGTAATCAAATCTATAAAAAGGTTTTTATTATTTTAACATAAAATAATATGTTTTTTATGCAATATTTTTCGATTAATTTATTCAATAAAATTAAAACACAAAATAAACTAAATTAAGGAAATTGAGAAGAACTAACCAGATTTTTTATATTAGAAATCTTTTAAGTATTCGAATAACGAGCTGTATTTATTCGTTTTGATTGTAAGTACGTACATCACTTAAACATTTCTTATATTTACATTGTTTTGTGATGTGTTTTAATCAGTTACATTATTTTTTTTTTTTTTTGCTGTTTGTTAAAACGATATTCTATTTTTAAATTTGCCATCAGGAAGAGAGAACCATCAGTCCTCGGCTTGTAAATTATTGGCCGATTATAATTTACGATTTGGATAATAGTATATACTTGTAAAAATAATACACAATTAACACTAATTTTTTAATAATCACAATTAATTTTACCAATTCTTCTTAAAGTATCCATTTCACAATTTATTATTTTTATTAAACATTTTCACACAGTTTTAATGTACAAATAAATATCACTAACATACGTTTAAAGTACGTTGCTTTCTACTTTAAAATATTTAAAGTTACCCAACGTTTACCAAAGGTATGTTTTTGGATACAACTTTAAGCAATTTTGCTTAACCCGAAATAACCCACGATTACCATATGGTAATGCAAAATATGACGTTACATTAACTCAAATAAATCCAAAAGAGCACAGTAAAATTACAAATATAAAACGTTATTTACTGCAAAATAATTGTGACTTCACAACAAATAAAGTTTTTGTTATTCTGAGTTCAGTTAACGAAGATATCGCTTGTGAAATTGAGGTAAAAAAAAAAAATTTTTAATACAGGTTGGTTGAAAAGTTTCTGCGCTCACCAAGAGATGGCACTGCTAGCTCCAAACTTTTTTTCTCAAGTTGGTATAACTGTCCTGAGAACACATGCAAAGTTGCAAGTCATTCTGTCAATTCTTTCTTTGTTTACAAGCCATTTGAAGTTGACGTGTCATTGATTTTTTTTAATATGGAAAAAATTGAATATCGTGCAGTCATTAGATTCTTTGTTTTGAAGGGTTTAAAAGCAAAGGTTATTTATGTACAATTGTTAGAAGTGTATACGGAGTCCTCACCTTCAAAACACACTGTTGAATTTTAGGCCGTTGAATTTAAACGTGGTCGTACCAACCTTAAAGGCGATCCACGCGAAGGACGACCAAAAACTGCAACCACAGCAGAAATCATTGAGCAGGTACATAATATGGTTAGTGAAGATCCAAGTTTGATTAAACGCGAAATTCTTTCTTTGTTTACAAGCCAATTGAAGTTGACGTGTCATTGATTTTTTTTAATATGGAAACAATTTAATATCGTGCAGTCATTAGATTCTTTGGGTTTAAAGGGTTTAAAAGCAAAGTAAAGTTATGAACAATTGTTAGAAGTGTATAAGGAGTCCTCACCTTCAAAATGCACCTTTGAATTTCGGGCTGGTGAATTTAAACGTGGTCTTACCAGCCTTGAAGACGATCCACGCGAAGAACGACCAAAAACTGCAACCACAGCAGAAATCATTGAGCAGGTACATAATATGGTTAGTGAAGATCCAAGTTTAACTAAGCGTAAAATTGCTAATGCCATAGGCATCTCAGACGAACGAGTACTCCATATTTTACATGAAGAATTACGTATGAAAAAACTGTTTGGAAAGTTAGTGCCGCACACATTAACAATTCAACAAAAACTGGATCGAAAACAAATTTCTCAGCCTAATTTGGGTCGCTTTAAGCCGAATAAAACCGACTTCTTGCATCGTTTTATAACTATGGATGAGACTTGGATCTACCACCATGATCCTAAATTGAAACAAGAACGTTTACAGTGGACTGAAGCTGGTTGTTCAGCTCCAAAGCAGGTGAAGTCACAACGATCAGCAAAGAAGGTTATGGCATCAGTTTTTTGGGATGCAAAAGGAATTTTGTTGATTGATTATCTTCAGAAAGGTAAAACAATCAACTCTGAATATTATTGCAGCCTTTTGGATCAGCTGGATGAAAAAATTCGCAAGAAAAGACCTGGTTTAAAGAAGAAAAAAATCATTTTTCATCAAGACAATGCACCTGCTCACAAAAGTGTTTTGACGATGGCTAAATTCAAAGAATTAAAGTACGAATTGCTTGAACATCCACCGTATTCACCAGATTTGGCTACCAGTGACTACTATCTTTTCAGAAATCTAAAACAATTCCTTCGTGAAAAGCATTTTACGTCGAATGACGTAGACGGTTATTTTGCAGAGCTTCCGGAAAACCATTATAAGGATGGGATAAAATTATTGGAAGATCATTGGAACAAGTGTATTGAGCTTCTAGGAGATTATATTAAATAAAAAAATATATTTCGTAACAAAAACAGTATTCCTTCATTTCGAGCGCAGCAACTTTTCAACCAACCTGTAATTCCCATTTTCAGATATGGCGCGTCGGTAAGTATATGTTTTTAGTATTACTTTTTATATAAATTTAAAATATAATTACATTAATTGGTAGCTAATGAAATGAATTATGAAATGCAAATTTGTTTTTTTAGAAAAAATATTTTTTTATACTATTTTTCACATTATTCTCAAGGCGTTACCATATGGTAACCGTGGGTCGGCTAGCGTACATGTTTTTTTTTTTTTTGTATTTAGTGTTAATTTCTGTACATTTTTGAAAACATATTTAAGATATTTATTCATATTCCATTGGCATTTTATAAATTTTACGGTCTTCAGAGGATTATGTTTGCAACAAATGGTTGATTACATTCAAGTGCTCGAGGAAGCAGACGATGGAAATGAGCCAACTGATATACCAACTGCCATTTTCATCGAGCCTCCTGTAGATGGACACATACCTGGCGAAGATGATGCTGAAGATGATGCTGAAGATGAACGTGGAAGATAAAAGACTGCTGTGAAATTGTAATGGCTAGTGGAGGGCATTTACAAACTTTTGATGAGGAAGAAGAATTTGAAGGTATGTTTGAAAACAATATTAGTTTATCAATTATTTTATTTTTGAAATCCAAAATTCTTCAGCACCAAATGTAAAAGATTTGCCCGTTATTGTGGCTGCAGATAAATATCTAGGATTGGAGGATCAACCAACAACATCCAATCACACAGCATCACCAGACAGAAAGCGGTTACGTAAAGTGCAGAAAACACCTTCAAATGTTGCATTGCCACAAGGGAACAAGGAAACAGCATTTCAATGGGTAAAGAATGACACGTACGTCAGCTGTTATCTCCATTTTTCCAGTTGCAAATTACGAAGATTGTCGTAATTTACTACCACACCAACAATTTAACAAGTTTTTTGGTGTCGTCTTATTGCGACACATTTGCCAACAAATTGCATTATATGCGATCGCACAAAATAGACCAAACCCAAATATAACAGTCGGCGAACTTAGAGCATTTATGGGCATATTGATCATTACGGGCTACAATTATCATGCCAATTACAGAAATTTGTCGAGTCAGGATGAATACATTCGCAACAATCTTGTGACACCATGTGTCGGAATCACAAAGTCTTCACTTCGAAGAGAAATCCAAGGCTTCTTCAAAAACCGGAGCAGATCACTTGAAAGCAAAAATTATTGAAAATTTTCATGCCGAACAAAATCTTTTTTTCTATGAACAATTTATACACACCGTTACGATTTGGCTATAAAGTTTGATCTCTTTGTAAATGATGTAAGGTAGACCTTTGCGTAGACCTTTGCGTAGTGTTTTGCCAATTACCATACCACTTTTTACTTTTAAATTTTTTTTGTAACTTATAATCAATAAAAATGTTTTAAAACATCTACTTTTGTAAAATTTATTGAAAAAAAATTTTTAAAAATCATTTTACTTTTACAAAAAACCTGTACCCTAACCGACCCAGGGTTACCATATGGTAACCCTACTTTTTCGCGTTTTCCGGAAAAACGCAACAGTGTTTTGAAAAATGGACTTCAATTTCGTATTTATGAGGTCGAAATAGTTAAGTATACAACTTTTCAACCATATATAAGACAAAAAAAGTTCTGGGAAATACCGGGTTAACAATGGTTTACCAAACTTTGTTAATTTTTTTTTTTTTTTGCATACGGCCCTTATAGTTTAAATAAACATTACATATGAAAAGTCATTTATTTTTACAGACTCTGTTGTTAATTTTTTTAAGATTTAAAAAAAAAAAAAATATATCTGAATTGAGCAATTCTTTCGCACGCTGTGTGGCATGCGACCCGCATATCGCCCTGGTCCATATCCTCAATATCTGGCCACAAGAAGTACGTTATCATCTCATGATAGCGACAAGTCAAGGTCGACGGCTCTTCTGTCACTCCATCGCAACCAATAGCAAACGAACCGATTCGCCGAAATTTGTGCAGAATTCTCCCGATTTCCTTTCAAACTTTGAAAATATTTAGCAGACAGTGCTACCTTATTATATACAATATAAAAAACTTATCTAAAAATAACAAAAATTGCCTAAGCGATAATTAAAAAATCGAAAATTCAATATGAAAATGTCAACAATTAAATTTTAAAGAAGTCGTATCCCCTTAAGTTCAAGAAAGGGTAACAATTTGAAATTTAAGTAGATATACCACTGCTAGATGTGGTGAATAATGGACAAAAACATATTACTTGTCACAGTCAAATAACTGATGCTTCAACTGATTTTGTATTGTTACAACCAAAAATCGATAATCACAACAGAATCATTCGATTGGCAATAATTTCGTTTGTAACCTCAAATCCGTTTTATCTGTAAATTTTTTTACAAATATTCCACCGGGGCTATGAGTGGTAGAATATTGGGTAATTCACGAAAAAATGGAAATTTAATGAAATGTGTCGGTTTTTTAGCTTTTTATAGGTTTTTTTTTTGTTTACCTAATGAGGCATAAATAAATTTGGGTTATCAAGCGTTTACTGCATATTTATTGAAAAATCTTAAAATGGCTGTTGCCAAAAACATATTCCTAAAACAAAAATCATGCAAAAGTGCTCTGAAACTGTATAAATGAGGAAAAAGAAGATAAATAAATAAAATTTTGCTATGCAGTAAACTTTAAGAATATTATAAAAATTAAAAAATATAAATTTATCGAACTGTGTAGCTCATTCTCCATTATTCATTAGAGCGAAAATAAAACGAAAATTCCCAATTATTTATTAGTGACGTAAAATAAATACCAAAATTTTGACATCGTACTGGATTGTATTGTAAACATCACAACCACATTTAAAACCCCAAAGTTTCTATGTCACAAAAAATTCCCGCAAATCAATGAATCATCTAATTGTAAAATGTTTTGTTTTATTTATTTAATTATGTTGATGAATTTAATTAAATTTAAACGACAAAACATTTTGTTTTTTTTTTTTTGGTTAAATTTAAATAATAATTTGGCAATTTCTATAGAAAAAAATATACTAAAACCTGCATAAAAACATATACCTAACCTTAATTATTTGAAGAAAAAAAAAACGGTTTTATGTTTTTATATGTTGTCACTCGTTTGAAATACCGACAAATTAAAATAAAAAAAAATACAAAAACTTTGTATTGAACAGCAACTACAATTCTCATTATTATTTAGTTTTTTTTTTAGTTCGAAAAATAGAATTAAAAATGCCAAAAAGTATTGATGCGACATTTGCTCAATTGGCAAAACAAACATGATAATTAATTAAATGAATTCATCTATAAAATATCGAGTCAAATATTTTAACAAACGAATGAAATATTTGTGCATACAATAAAATGAAAATATTTATTTCAAATCAATAGAAATTTACAATTAATAATGTTAAAATGAAAATATAAATTAAGGCATGTTAATGCTTTTGTTTAACCAATATTTTGTATAGACTCACCTTTTACGGTTTATTGAAAAAAAAAAAAACAAAATTTGAATATAAAATTTTTTGTATTTTTTTTTCTCAAAATACAAATGTACAGTGGTTAAAATGTTTCTTAAAATGAGAAAAATGTTTTAATGTTTAGGCCTAATTTTTAAACTTCATTTTAAATAGAAATTCGACTTTATTTTGAAATAAATGTTTTGATTACACTCATAGAAAAAACGTGCAAAAATCAAGATTTTACGTCCAAAATCAAATCATTTCAATCTTAAATACGAAAATTCTTAATTCAAGAATAAAATCTTAATTTTTTAAGATCGCATTCAAGAACACAATCTTGAAAAAATTCTTAATTTAAGATCGCATTCAAGAACACAATCTTGAACAAATTCTTATTTTAAGATCACATTCAAGAGCACAATCTTGAAAAAATTCTTATTTTAAGAACGCATTCAAGAATCACAATCTTGAAAATTAAGAATATATTCTTAAAAATTTAAGAATATAATCTTTATGAAGTTCTTGATTTGAGATCGGTTTTAAGAATGTATTCTTGTTAAAAATGCTAATTTGATTTTAAATTTGAATGAAATAAAACGCAATAATTTATTTTTTTATATACTGTATTTACATAAAAAAGAGAAAACGCAATAATATAATAAATACTTAAAATTTCTTTCCATTATTGATTGGATTTTAATGTAAAGGAGGGCTAAGAAAAAAGTTAATTGAAGATGTTGGAGTGGAAATTGGTTCCCTAGAATTTTTCAGCCAATCACCTATCTTCGATGGCATTGAGAGCATATCTTCGTCTATTCCAAACTAAAAACGAAATTATTAGTGGTGTTTGTGAGTTTTTTTGTAATTACCTCCCTCTTTTCCCACGCGAAAAACTTTTCGCGAAACTCCATTCGAAGTCCCAGAAGAGGAATTGCTTCTTTTATGTCGTCCTTTTTCATGTATTGCAAACTTTTAAAAGTCACTTCGCAGTCTGAAACAAATAAATGCAATGTCCAATAACAGCTGATTAAATCATTTTATGCAGGCAAGTATGTATGTGAATGTAAACAATATTGTATTAGCACGCATTTCGTTTAATATTCACGTTTTCTTAATTGTTTATAAATAAATGTATATGACGGAGTTCTTACCCTTAAGATACCTAAAAACAGACTCCATTTGAAACTCTTGTAAAAGGTTTTTTAACAATGTGTCGGCCGACAACTCCAATTCAATTTCCTCCGGCGTGCTGCATATATGATATTGTCCATCAGCCGGCGTCAAAAAGTTTTCACTCACAGGTACACTCCCTAAGTTCTGATCTACAATTATGTCTTTCTCTAAGTTCTGGTTTTCCATTATTTAAATTTATTTTTTCACTTTTATTAAACACGTGTTCTTCGGTCAGCGTTTTGCAATTTATGACACAACACGCTTTAATTATTGTCAAATTCTAAAAAATCAAGAACTAAATCTAAACTATAAAAATATGTTCTTAAATTCAAGAATACAATCTTAAAATTAAGATTTCGTTCTTGAATTTAAGAACGTGTTCTAAAAATTTAAGATCACGTTCTTAAATTGAAGAATACAATCTTAAAATTGAGATAACGTTCTTGATTTTTAGAATGCGTTCTTCAAATCAATAATTTATTCTTAAATTTGAGAACGTAAATCTTACTTAAAAATATTTTAAGATTTAAACTTGAAGATTTTTGCATTCTACATTCAAGAATTTTTTTCTTAATTTTAGAATTTCATATTTCTACCAGTGTAGTAATAAGCAAATCAACTAATCTGAATAAAACTAATTTCCACCCAATATGGTTACTTTTAAATTAAATTTTATTTAATAGTACGGGTGACTCTTTTAATTATTCCTGGGTGATCTCAATTATAGTTTGTAATTATGCACTTGTGTAATTTTTCCATATCATTAATCATATCTAGCACACGCTCACATTTGTTGGCTTAAACGTTTCCTTGCAAAATTAGCAATGATTTAAATTCCAGACATGGGGAATAATAAATACTACTCAATTTCCCTTAATTTCATTGCTTGTAACTGCAAAAAAAAAAATAATTGGTAATTACCCTGTCATTTAATCGACAGAAATATTAATTATTCCCCATATCTCGATTCCACGACAGTCGGATGTGCATGCCGTGACGACTCGGAGCACCCAAATGTCCGTCCAAAAACTGTCCTTTCGGCAAGACCAAACTGAGAAAACAAATTCATCGTGTCAACCGAATTTCTTCCCAACTGAATATGTTAGTTGCAGGTAACCAAATTTATTCCTGATACAATTGAAATATTGGTGTCAACGTAAAGTCTATTGTAGAAAGCAAATTTCTGTCGCCGCAAATAAATATTTTGGTGGCTATAACCTAACCATTCAGTAGGCAAGATATTAGGTTGTCACAATGAACATATTTTTTGTGTGCAGCAATTGTTGAAGTCTTATCCAGTAAATTTGTTCCAAATTCCACTGATCCCTGTCGGAATCTAAATCAAATGGTTTTACCAGCGTTAACAAAATAACTATCCTAGCCTTAATAATCACAGAGCATGGAACAGTGCCTGCATCGCATTTTGCTGCGACCGTCCCAGTAACTAACTTGAACAACACCTCCAGCCTAATGAATACAACATTTTACGTCAGATCAGTACAGAAAGTGGCGGTATGATCTTGTTTAGGATCTACATCCTACGCAATACGGTGCAGTAGGGCCTAATCACACTTGATCGAAATTTCGCTGACCAATATCTGAAAACACAAGGTATTGCTGTCAGACCAGGAGCTGCTGAGATTAAGTTGTATAATGTATACATACACAGAGAAAACAAATTCATTTCGACACCAAATTGTTTGCCAACCGAATGGTTCGGTTTTGGACACTGATATATTTGTTTGTGGCAACAGAAATTCGGTTAAATCTACAAAAAATCAGTTAATACAACAGAATTTAGGTTAAAGCAAATTATTTCAATTGTGTCAGGATACATTTGATAACCACGAACATATAATTCAGTTGCTGAAACTAAATTACTCAGCTGGCAAATAATTCGGTTGTCACAATAAATCTGTTTTATCTGTGTACCACCACTAGCCAGCTGTACATCCAGTTATCATTCAGATATTTGGTTCTTGCTGGACAGTCATAACCGCATAGTTATGGGAGTCGGAGACGACTAGAGAATACAATGCTCTAGCGAAGCAAATTAATGATTTCACGTTCTACACCGTGAAAGATGATGCCCGAATTCGAATTGTGTAAACTTGAATTAGCAAGCACTAATTTAGCTTGCGTCAGGTCACGTCCCCATGATTATAACCCTCGACAGACAAAACAATTCTATATTCTCAGATGGACACACCTACGTGAATCAGACAAATGCAGACTGCATAGGATTCAGTGAACCCATCTTCCCTCTCCGACATACATACCGCGGAGAAGATATTACGCAAAATCATCCTTAAGGCAGGCACTCGCGTTACTCTTGCTGGTAATATTTCAGCAGAGGCAACAGGACTTACAGATGAGCGTGACGAAATTCATCCAGCGACCTCGAAGAGGAGGCAAATTAAGGAAAATCATACAGACCCATCGCCTTACTGCCAACAGCCACAAATCGCTTGAGGTTCTACTCCTACCTAACATAATGCAACATTACTAATGACATTACAACCTCACAGGCACCGGAAACAACTCAACACAACAACTTTAACTAGCATCACTATGTGAGCGTACTATTCTAGTTGCCATTTAGAAATATTAACCACTCAAATTTCCCTAACACCATAAAGAAATGGGTGATATGAGTGAGTCATTCGTGTAATTTCGAAACAAAAAATTTAAAGCCCGTAGAGTTTAACATGGAGATCCTCAAGGTGCATACGCTGAAATTATGTTTCTCTAACTGCAGTCAGTTGATAGAACTGAATATTGCTTTTCGCTTCAAAAATCTGTTATCACAGCTGAATTTTGGTATGAATATTCAAATTATTTAGTCATCCCATTTGAAACGAATTTATTGGTTTGTCGTAGCCAAAATAACATTTTAAATCCGTTGGTACTTTATTTTTCTATGTGTGCAATTCTCTTCCCAATATTGTTAAACTCCTACCTC
>CATIYI010000068.1:0-28621 GCA_949748255.1 Eustalomyia histrio
TATTTATAGAGCCACGAGTGGGCATGAAATTTCACTATTTATAGAGCCACGAATGGGCATGAAATTTCACTATTTATAGAGCCACGAGTGGGCATGAAATTTCACTATTTATAGAGCCACGAGTGGGCATGAAATTTCACTATTTATAGAGCCACGAATAGGCATGAAATTTCACTATTTATAGAGCCACGATTGGGTGTGAAATTTCACTATTTATAGAGCCACGAGTGGGCATGAAATTTCACTATTTATAGAGCCACGAGTGGGCATGAAATTTCACTTTTTATAGAGCCACGAATGGGCATGAAATTTCACTATTTATAGAGCCACGATTGGGTGTGAAATTTTCCTACTTATAGAGCCACGATTGGGTATGAAATTTTACTATTTATAAATAAAATTTCTCTATTTATAGAGCATTGGCATGAAATTTCACTATTTATAGAGCCACGAGTGGCAATGAAATTTCACTATTTATAGAGCCACGAGTGGGCATGAAATTTCACTATTTATAGAGCCACGAATGGGCATGAAATTTCACTATTTATAGAGCCACGAGGGGGCATGAAATTTCACTATTTATAGAGCCACGAATGGGCATGAAATTTCACTATTTATAGAGCCACGAGTGGGCATGAAATTTCACTATTTATAGAGCCACGAGTGGGCATGAAATTTCACTATTTATAGAGCCACGAGTGTGCATGAAATTTCACTATTTATAGAGCCACGAATAGGCATGAAATTTCACTATTTATAGAGCCACGATTGGGTGTGAAATTTCACTATTTATAGAGCCACGAGTGGGCATGAAATTTCACTATTTATAGAGCCACGAGTGGGCATGAAATTTCACTATTTATAGAGCCACGAATGGGCATGAAATTTCACTATTTATAGAGCCACGAGTGGGCATGAAATTTCACTATTTATAGAGCCACGAGTGGGCATGAAATTTCACTATTTATAGAGCCACGAATAGGCATGAAATTTCACTATTTATAGAGCCACGATTGGGTGTGAAATTTCACTATTTATAGAGCCACGAGTGGGCATGAAATTTCACTATTTATAGAGCCACGAGTGGGCATGAAATTTCACTATTTATAGAGCCACGAATGGGCATGAAATTTCACTATTTATAGAGCCACGAATAGGCATGAAATTTCACTATTTATAGAGCCACGAGTGGGCATGAAATTTCACTATTTATAGAGCCACGAGTGGGCATGAAATTTCACTATTTATAGAGCCACGAGTGGGCATGAAATTTCACTATTTATAGAGCCACGAATAGGCATGAAATTTCACTATTTATAGAGCCACGAGTGGGCATGAAATTTCACTATTTATAGAGCCACGAGTGGGCATGAAATTTCACTATTTATAGAGCCACGAGTGGGCATGAAATTTCACTATTTATAGAGCCACGAATGGGCATGAAATTTCACTATTTATAGAGCCACGAGTGGGCATGAAATTTCACTATTTATAGAGCCACGAATAGGCATGAAATTTCACTATTTATAGAGCCACGATTGGGTGTGAAATTTTACTATTTATAAATAAAATTTCTCTATTTATAGAGCCACGATTGGGTGTGAAATTTCACTATTTATAGAGCCACGAGTGGGCATGAAATTTCACTATTTATAGAGCCACGAGTGGGCATGAAATTTCACTATTTATAGAGCCACGATTGGGTATGAAATTTTACTATTTATAAATAAAATTTCTCTATTTATAGAGCCACGATTGGGTGTGAAATTTCACTATTTATAGAGCAACGAGTGGGCATGAAATTTCACTATTTATATAGCCACGAATGGGCATGAAATTTCACTATTTATAGAGCCACGAGTGGGCATGAAATTTCACTATTTATAGAGCCACGAGTGGGCATGAAATTTCACTATTTATAGAGCCACGAATAGGCATGAAATTTCACTATTTATAGAGCCACGATTGGGTGTGAAATTTCACTATTTATAGAGCCACGAGTGGGCATGAAATTTCACTATTTATAGAGCCACGAATGGGCATGAAATTTCACTATTTATAGAGCCACGATTGGGTGTGAAATTTCACTATTTATAGAGCCACGAGAGGGCATGAAATTTCACTATTTATAGAGCCACGAGTGGGCATGAAATTTCACTATTTATAGAGCCACGAATGGGCATAAAATTTCACTATTTATAGAGCCACGAATGGGCATGAAATTTCACTATTTATAGAGCCACGAGTGGGCATGAAATTTAACTATTTATAGAGCCACGAATGGGCATGAAATTTCACTATTTATAGAGCCACGATTGGGTGTGAAATTTCACTATTTATAGAGCCACGAGTTGGCATGAAATTTCACTATTTATAGAGCCATGAATGGGCATGAAATTTCACTATTTATAGAGCCACGATTGGGTGTGAAATTTCACTATTTATAGAGCCACGAGTGGGCATGAAATTTCACTATTTATAGAGCCACGAATGGGCATGAAATTTCACTATTTATAGAGCCACGATTGGGCATGAAATTTCACTATTTATAGAGCCACGAGTGGGCATGAAATTCACTATTTATAGAGCCACGAGTGGGCATGAAATTTCACTATTTATAGAGCCACGAATGGGCATGAAATTTCACTATTTATAGAGCCACGAATGGGCATGAAATTTCACTATTTATAGAGCCACGAATGGGTATGAAATTTCACTATTTATAGAGCCACGATTGGGCATGAAATTTCACTATTTATAGAGCCACGAGTGGCAATGAAATTTCACTATTTATAGAGCCACGATTGGGTGTGAAATTTTCCTACTTATAGAGCCACGATTGGGTATGAAATTTTACTATTTATAAATAAAATTTCTCTATTTATAGAGCTACGATTGGGCATGAAATTTCACTATTTACAGAGCCACGAGTGGGCATGAAATTTCACTATTTATAGAGCCACGAGTGGCAATGAAATTTCACTATTTATAGAGCCACGATTGGGTGTAAAATTTTCCTACTTATAGAGCCACGATTGGGCATGAAATTTCACTATTTATAGAGCCACGAGTGGGCATGAAATTTGACTATTTACAGAGCCACGATTGGACATGAAATTGCACTATTTATAGAGCCACGGTTGGGAATGAAATTTCAATATTTATAGAGCCACGATTGGGCATGAAATTTCACTATTTATAGGACCACCATTGGGTATGAAATTTTCCTACTTATAGAGCCAAGATTGTGTATTAAATTTCACTATTTATAGAGCCACGATTGGGCATGGAATTTCACTATTTATAGAACCACGATTGGTGTGAAATTTCACTATTTATAGAGCCACGGTTGGAAATGAAATTTCACTATTTATAGAGCCACGATTGGGCATGAAATTTCACTATTTATAGGACCACCATTGGGTATGAAATTTTCCTACTTATAGAGCCAAGATTGTGTATTAAATTTCACTATTTATAGAGCCACGATTGGGCATGGAATTTCACTATTTATAGAACCACGATTGGTGTGAAATTTCACTATTTATAGAGCCACGGTTGGGAATGAAATTTCACTATTTATAGAGCCACGATTGGGCATGAAATTTCACTATTTATAGGACCACCATTGGGTATGAAATTTTCCTACTTATAGAGCCAAGATTGTGTATTAAATTTCACTATTTATAGAGCCACGATTGGGTATGAAATTTTCCTACTTATAGAGCCAAGATTGGGTATGAAATTTCACTATTTACAGAACCACGATTGGGTATAAAATCTTTCTACTTATAGAGCCTCGATTGGGCATGAAATTTCACTATTTATAGAGCCACGAGTGGGCATGAAATTTGTCTATTTACAGAGCCACGATTGGACATGAAATTGCACTATTTATAGAGCCACGATTGGGCGTGAAATTTCACTATTTATAGAGCCACGATTGGGTATGAAATTTCACTATTTATAGAGCCACGATTGGGCATGAAATTTCACTATTTATAGAGCCACGATTGGGCATAAAATTTCACTATTTATAGAGCCACGAGTGGGCATGAAATTTCACTATTCATTGAGCCACTTGAGGGCATGGAATTTCACTATTTATAGAACCACGATTGGGTGTCAAATTTCTCTATTTAAAGAACTACGATTGGGCATGAATTTTCACTGTTTATAGAGCCACGATTGGACATGAAATTGCACTATTTATAGAGCCACGATTGGGCATGAAATTTCACTATTTATATAACCACGATTGGGCATGAATTTTCACTATTTATAGGACCACCATTGGGTATGAAATTTTACTATTTATAAATAAAATTTCTCAATTTATAGAGCTACGATTGGGCGTGAAATTTCACTATTTTTAGATCCACGATTGGGCATGAAATTTCACTATATATAGGACCACCATTGGGTATGAAATTTTCCTACTTATAGAGCCTCGATTCGGTATGAAATTTTACTATTTATAAATAAAATTTCTCTATTTTTTGAGCTACGATTTGGCATAAAATTTAGTATTTATAGAGCCACGATTGTGCATGAAATTTTACTATTTAGAGAGCCACAATTGGGCATGAAATTTCACTATTTATAGAACCACGATTGGGCATGAAATTTCACTATTTATAGGACCACCATTGGGTATGAAATGTTCCTACTTATAGAGCCTCGATTCGGTATGAAATTTTACTATTTATAAATAAAATTGCTCTATCTATAGAGCTACGATTGGGCATAAAATTTCACTATTTATAGAGCCACGATTGGGCATGAAATTTCACTATTTATAGGACCACCATTGGGTATGAAATTGTCCTACTTATAGAGCCTCGATTGGGTATGAAATTTTACTATTTATAAATAAAATTTCTCTATTTATAGAGCTACGATTGGGAGTGAAATTTCACTATTTATAGAGCCTTGATTGGGCATAAAATTTCACTATTTATAGAGCCACGATTGGGCATGAAATTTCACTATTTATAGGACCACCATTGGGTATGAAATTGTCCTACTTATAGAGCCTCGATTGGGTATGAAATTTTACTATTTATAGAGCTACGATTGGGAGTGAAATTTCACTATTAATAGATCCACGATTGGGCATGAAATTTCACTATTTATAGGACCACCATTGGGTATGAAATTGTCCTACTTATAGAGCCTCGATTGGGTATGAAATTTTACTATTTATAAATAAAATTTCTCTATTTATAGAGCTACGATTGGGAGTGAAATTTCACTATTTATAGAGCCTCGATTGGGCATGAAATTTCACTATTTATAGGGCCACCAGTGGGTAAGAAATTTTACTATTTATAAATAAAATTTCTCTATTTATAGAGCTACGATTGGGCGTGAAATTTCACTATTTATAGAGCCACGATTGGGCATGAAATTTCACTATTTATAGGACCACCATTGGGTATGAAATTTTCCTACTTATAGAGCCTCGATTGGGTATGAAATTTTACTATTTATAAATAAAATTTCTCTATTTATAGAGCTACGATTGGGCATGAAATTTCACTATTTATAAATAAAATTTCTCTATTTATAGAGCTACGATTGGGCGTGAAATTTCACTATTTATAGAGCCACGATTGGGCATGAAATTTCACTATTTATAGGACCACCATTGGGTATGAAATTGTCCTACTTATAGAGCCTCGATTGGGTATGAAATTTTACTATTTATAAATAAAATTTCTCTATTTATAGAGCTACGATTGGGCATGAAATTTCACTATTTATAAATAAAATTTCTCTATTTATAGAGCTACGATTGGGCGTGAAATTTCACTATTTATAGAGCCACGATTGGGCATGAAATTTCACTATTTATAGGACCACCTTTGGGTATGAAATTTTCCTACTTATAGAGCCTCGATTGGGTATGAAATTTTACTATTTATAAATAAAATTTCTCTATTTATGGAGCTACGATTGGGCATGAAATTTCACTATTTATAAATAAAATTTCTCTATTTATAGAGCTACGATTGGGCATGAAATTTCACTATTTATAAATAAAATTTCTCTATTTATAGAGCTACGATTGGGCGTGAAATTTCACTATTTATAGAGCCACGATTGGGCATGAAATTTCACTATTTATAGGACCACCATTGGGTATGAAATTTTCCTACTTATAGAGCCTCGATTGGGTATGAAATTTTACTATTTATAAATAAAATTTCTCTATTTATAGAGCTACGATTGGGCATGAAATTTCACTATTTATAAATAAAATTTCTCTATTTATAGAGCTACGATTGGGCGTGAAATTTCACTATTTATAGGACCACCATTGGGTATGAAATTGTCCTACTTATAGAGCCTCGATTGGGTATGTAATTTTACTATTTATAAATAAAATTTCTCTATTTTTTGAGCTACGATTTGGCGTAAAATTTAGTATTTATAGAGCCACGATTGCGCATGAAATTTTACTATTTAGAGAGCCACAATTGGGCATGAAATTTCACTATTTATAGGACCACCATTGGGTGTGAAATTTTCCTACTTATAGAGCTACGATTGGGCATAAAATTTTAGTATTTATAGAACCACGATTGCGCATGAAATTTTCCTACTTATAGAGTCACAATTGGGTATGAAATTTTCCTACTTATGGAGCCACGATTGAGTATGAAGTTTTACCATTTATAAATAGATTTCACTACTTATAGAGCCACGATTGGGTATGAAATTTCACTATTTGTAGAGCCACGATTGGGTATAAAATTTTACCATTTTTAAATAAAATTTCACTATTTATAGAGCCATGATTAGGCATAAAATTTTCCTACTTATAGAGCTACGATTGGGCATGAAATTTCACTAGTTCGAGAGCCACGATTGACCAATAGTCTTTGGATACTTGAGATAGTTTTTAATAACCGTTACAGATCGAATTTTCATATTGATTACTCATCTCTAGTTAAAAGACTTAACATTATAAAATGTCTTTCCTTCAGAAAATTTAGTTGCAATACATACTATCTCATACATATTGGCAAATCGTTCATAATCTCAAAAATACCCTACGGGATATACCTTAATGGGTTTTCAGCCAAAAGTACTTTAAACAATATAAAAAAATACTTTAATTCAGCTTTACGTCTCTCAGTAGGGGCGTTTATAACCTCTCACATAAGTAACATAATCTTTGAAATATGTACAATAACAATTGAAGAACACAGACAGTTTGCCACTGCCAAATCCATTTAAATCCATAATGTTAAGTAACCATTATCTTCTTTCTAACGTTTTAAAAAAAAATCAATTTAGCAAAAAAAATTTCATGAAAATCCATCCACATTGATTAGTATTGTTAATCTTTGCAAAAATCACAATGTTCCCTTGAATACTCCTCCGGCATCTTTGAGAAAAAAAAACCCAGTTGATTTGTCTAAAATTGATATATCCCTCAATAAAAATAAAAAATCTTCAACAAATATTAAAATATTTAAACAGACATTTAAAGATATTCAACACGAATTAGGTGACCATCATTTTCTTTATACAGGCGGCTCTAGAACCATTAATGGAATTAGTTATGGCGTTGTGGATAACGAAAAAACTTTAAAAACCATAATTCTACCAGAATATAGTACAAATTTTTCCGCTGAAATTATTGCTATTTACGAGACTTCTTATCTCATAAGGAACTCAAAATGTAAATTTGCAATTTGCACTGACTCTCTTTCGGCAATAAATGCAATCAGAAATTTAAACAATGAACAATTATATCCAATAATTATTAGATTCTTGAAACAATGTAATCTTTATAATTTGATTTAAATTTTCATCTTATGTTTTTCTTTTTTAAATATCCCATTAAGCTTAAGACCTCCGATGTCATAACTCTCTTTCCATTTATGTTATACTAATAATTTAGTTGTAAGTATAATGTGTAAATAAATAAATATAAAAAAAAAATAGTTATTATACAAAATAAAAAAGTAGTTATAAAAAAATACCAACACAAATTCTACAATCCTAAAAAAAATATATATTTATAGCTAGTAGAGTTATAAAATCTGAGTACAAAGCAAATAAAATCATATACACCAGTGCAGATATAAAATAAAAACCATTTACGTTAAACTCGTTGACCAAGTGCCATTGGCTTACATTTCGACGTTTGTTTATAATTGTATTTTTGGTTAGAAGTTTTGTAAAACGCACTAACAAAATTCATAAAAACATTTTTAGCTTTTTTTTTTGGGCGGTTTTTATCAAATTTTTTGCACAATGCTGGACAGTGGTTACAAAACCCAAACATATTTAAATAAATAAAACCACCAACAAAAAACAATAACTGTAGAGAAGGAGTATACATAGCAAAAAAAGATATTTATACAACAACTTTGTTAAAATTTGAGCACTATTTAACAAATCGTAATTATCGAGTCTTAAATAAAAAATATTAAGCCTCAAAAAAATGTGTCAATGTCGACATTGACACCCTGTGATTTACTCTATATTAAAACAGAGCCACTACAAAATAAACTTTCTGAAAGCCTTATGCCTTCTTAACTGTTAGTGGTTTGTTGTTTTTAAATCGGTTCAGTAGTTTAAATGTGGTATATTTATTTTCATTTTTCTGCTATTTGGAACCACTGTGCACTTTGCACATTTTATTCATATTTGTTTAGTATTTTTTTTTACAATATAACAATAATTCTTTGAATTATTATATTAGGATTTAACCATTCAAAGACTTAACTAATATAACACAACATTTTTTTAAATACATACGACCAAAAAACATCAGAGACCAGTATACTAATTTTCATTACAAATTTATCATCTAATATTCTAAATATTCTACAAAACACTGAAAAAAATCTGCTTGTGGAAAAAATATATAATATACACTACCCTGATATTAAATTTGAGCTGTTTGCAACTTCCAATAATATCGGTCCTAAATCCAAATTTAAGTATTCCAATCAATTCATGCCGGTGTCACTTTTGGATCTTGCAAATTTATTATTTTTTTTTTTAATTTTTCCTAAAAACGTTCATATTTTTTAAAAGAAAAATTTGGACACATTTAAATGGTGAATATGGTTTTACGGAAACTAAATTTTCAAAGTTCTTCCGAGGTCCTTAAAACAACCTGTAACATTTACATTTTCCGTTATGATTGCTCAAATGAAAGGTAATTTAATAATTTAGTTATTTTCAACCTATATTAAGGTATTAATTACATATAAAGTTGACTTTAATTTTTTATTCGTTTTTTTTTTTAATTTTTTAGTAAGGAAATATTATCTATGCTGGTCATTCCTCAATTATAGTTTATGTAAAAATTTTTCATAAAATCATGTACAGGGTGGCGCAAAAATAACCTTCCGATGTTTTTTGGCTGTAATTTAAAAAAAATGAAAAACTTTGATTCTTCTTGTGGATTATTTTTATTTGGTCTTTTAATTTTTTTTACATCAAGTCGAGAATATGATGTCATGTAAATGGCCGCCGCCACAGTTGATTGTCATTAGAGCCCTTTTTATGGCATTTTCCATCACTTTGGCCAAAACTTCCGGCGATAGGTCCTCACATTCTTGACGGATATTGTCTTTAAGAGCTGCAAGAGTCTGAGGCTTGTTGACATAAACCCGCGACTTCAAAAAGCCCCACAAAAAGAAGTCTGGAGCGGTCAAATCAGCGATCTTGCGGGCCAGTGCAAATCGCCAAAACGGGAGATTAGGCGCCCGGGAAATGCATCCTTCAGCATATCGGTTGTGGCACGTGCAGTGTGTGGCGTTGCACCGTCCTGTTGGAACCACATGTTTTCCAATCCCAATTCATCAAGTTGCGGCAAAAAGAACTCGTTGATCATTGCTCTGTAGCGCTCACCATTCACAGTAACCGTTTGGCCCGCGATGTCTTCGAAGTAAAAAGGTCCGATGACTCCTCCAGCGAAAACAGCACACCATACAGTGACTTTGAGCGGGTGTAATGTAATGTAAAGGTGTTGTGCCAGTCTCTTCGAGGCGAGCGGCTAAACGTCGCAGTGTTTCACCAGTAGGCGTTTGACGGCTAGGAAATCTGCGACGAAATTCACGTTGTGCCAAAGTCACCGACCGATTATTGCTCAAATAAATAGTCACCAATATTCCGCGTTCTGGAGCAGTGTAGCGTAACATTGTTTATTAACGTGTATTTCGCATGTGTTTACTACACAAATGTCAAAACAGAACTGACATTAGGGGCAAATCGCAAAATTTATAGCATTTTCTGATAGGAGGATTACTTTTGCGCCACCTTGTATTTATAAGACTTCATATAAAAGTTTCCGATTTATATGGTAAAAATTAATAAAATCATAAAATGCTTCAATAAAACGCCCTTGTTCACCTTGTCTCGAAAAAAAACAGAGAAAATTTATATAAAGCTTTTATACAAATACAAAATGTAGAAAAAACGCAGTTTAACAGTTTAATGCCATGTAAAAAAAATCGCACATGGTCTTCAACCAAACTAACAACCACCCATATAAATCTGGCCAATATTTACAACAATTTTAAACATTTATTTGCATATATGTTAAAACATTTCATTGGTTTTCCTCACACTGTTTTAAATGGGAAAAAATGTTGTAAATAATTCGGAAAATCCCTATTATAAAAAAGAAATCCCACCGAAAAACCTCCAACAGTATTTTTTTTTCTGTCTCTCTAAAAATAATGTTATATTTGCATAAAATTTGTGTGTGTTTTTTTGTTGATAAAAATTCGACAATATTGAACAATATTGACAATGTACCAACAACAATATAACGTAAAACATACTCTTAAATGGGCTTAAAGAGTTACCATATTTAAATACTGTACGCATAAAAACATACGGACGACATTAACTGAACGCAACATACAAGTATTAAAAAAAAAAAAAAATCGGTGATGATGAAAAAACAAAACAGCATTCGAAAAAATACCACAAATTACTGAGTGTTACATAGCAATTACTCAAAAGTACTTAAATGCATTGTAAAAACAACATTTTTTGTTGTAAGTATTTTAATATGTTTTCAAATTTTTTTGTTCATGGTAATTTTTACAAAACACTTAAAGAAATACAGCAAATAAATATTGGTAAAACAAATTTGACTGTACCCACACAACGTCATATCCCTTAGGTTAGGGATTTTACTATACATACTTATTCTTACTTAACCTTGTACATTCTTCTAGTATAAAAATCGTTCTCGGCCGAGATCATGACCCTCAATTTGTTGCATAGTATTATGAACCGCTGCATTGATCTATATTTCTCTACAAAATTTTGTCAAAAAAAAATTTAACAGTTCAATATTTTTTTTTTATCAAATAATGAAGACATGAAATAAGAGTCATATTTTTTTAATATGAAACACAGAATTGATGACAAACGATTTATGAAACAGTTTTATCAATATGATGAAGCTTTTTCTATGAGAGTAGATGCATTAAATGGACTTTGAAGGTTTTCCCGCTATATTTATCTATTAAAGTGTCCAGTGTGAAGAGTGATTTTATTGAATTAACAAATTTTTTTAGCGCCCCGGTAGGCTAGTTGGTAGCGTGCTAGCTTATCAGTGCGGGGATCGTGGGTTCGATTCCCACCAGAGGCTCTGGTCTGTTTTCGCTACAACGAACCGATGGCCTTTGTTGCTTGTGCTCATTTAGGGTATTAGGATATAATTTGTAATTATGTGATAAATATAAAAGAAATAAAATAAAATAAAATAAAATAAAATAAAATAAATATGAACGCATTAAAAACAAATTAAAAAAAAAGCTCTAATTATCGAGATCCTTGCGAGGTCTTAAATTAAAGGTAATTTTATCTAGAATTCAAATTTGTAAAATAGTCACAAGATATTGAACTACTACTCCCCAATATTGAGTCAAAAAAAATTGTTCCCTGTGCGTCTTAACCCCAGGAAAAATACTTGTTGACTCCATATTGGAGAGAAGTAGTTCAAAGAAAAAGCCCCATATTTTAGAAAAGCTATTTGATGGAAGTTGTTCGATCTTATATTCGTGTTTAGAAAGCCAAAAATAAATTTTTTAAATATTTAGCAAAAGTCTGTACAAAAGCCTGGTCGAGTAGTTTTATCGTTATTAATGTTTTATAAAAAAAAAAACCTAAAAATATTTTTATTTTTAACAATTTATTCATAATTTTGCTTTAAGTGTAAACATTTTATTTTATTTAACATATTTTAATTTGTGTTATATTTTTTCATTTCTGTTTATTCTCTCATAGGAATTGATAACAAATGAAACTTCGATTGATTTAGTAAATTTGGAGCCGCATGCCTTGTATCGTATAATGGTATTGACACGCGGTAAATTTGGTACATCATTGCCATCTTCTATGCTTTTAATCAATACCACAGAAATTAACAACATCAGCAGCAGCAATAGTGACAGCAATACTGGAACTATAAAAGGTAAAAATTGTATTTGAAAATAATAAAACTACACTACTCTGAAAAAACATCACATTGACAAATTGTTAATTACAAGTCAATAACAACCAAAAACTATGTACACATGTCTAGATATAAATATGTATATAGATGGATGGATGGATGTTGGATGGCTGACTAAATATATGGACAGCATCAACATCAAAATCAACATCATCTATATTTTTGGACCATTAGCATTAATGTTTGGTTGAGTAATTTGTCCAATAACTTGTTTTATTGTTATTTTTCACAGTTGATCAACAACAGCAAAAACACATTTATGGTGCTCCCTCGCCACCCCATTCATTGGCCATTATTGCTCATAGTGCTACTTGGATGCAGTTGACATGGCAACCACCAGAATTTTCACATCCCCATGAAAAAATTATCTACAGGTATTGATTATTTTTTTTATGTTCACATTTTTACTGCGTTATTATTTCGGTAATATTTTTTTTTTATTATTATTTAATTATGAAAAATTTGATGTGATTATTATTTTATACGTATTTGGTTGACTACTCAAATTTCTATAGATTGTTGACATTAGTTCCAATTTTTTTAAGAGGCATTGTTGCTATGTTTTTTTTTCTGTTATTATGTCAGAGTGATATTTGTATGACTTTATTTTTTGTTAAATTGTCCCCAGGGAAGTTTAATGTTGGTTATACAAAAGTTCAAATGAGGCTTGAAGAAATGATGGATTTACTATAAAATGTATTTTAGTCTTAGTTGTATAGTGATGACAAACTTTGTAATACTTGTTTAAAAGGTAAGGACCTTTTTTGGTCCGGTTTTTGTTCAAAATCTAATCTCTGTGAAATTAATGCACGTGTTAAAAACAGAAGTTTAATATTCATATTGACTATGATTTTGTAAAAAGTTGTTTCATAGGATTTCAGAAGAAAAAAAACTTCGCAAAGTCCAAGTTAGCAGGAATATTGCTCAAACTTGATCAAAATGCCTCATATGAACTTTACAGCTTAAAACTCCGATACTTCGTTACCGGTAGTTTTACATATCGGAATAAGTTTAAAAGAAAATTGGGATTTTTTAAGGGTTTTCCTGTTTTTATTATTTTGTTTAACATTTTTGTAGTGCATGTTTCATATTTCAGATTTCTAACTTAAATTGATGGCAAATACAATAAAACGAATAACTTTTCACTTTTAAATTGCATTCAAACCCATATTTTTTTTTTAAAGAAAATCTATAATTTGTAGCTTTAGGTAATTTGGCCAATCCTTAGGGCACATAGTTTAAATCTCAGACTATTAGCCAATGGGTAGGGTCAGGACATTAAATGTAAGAGTTTTCCTTCTCTCCAAATTTTCCAAAAATCCCATAGTGCATGTCTACGCTGAAGGAGGAACCTACATGGCAAATTTTTAGCTACACGCAAAGAAAAAACATGGTTTGGGGAATCATATTCGAAGAGCATCATATATTTTTGGGTTTATGATTGTGCCAACCATAGTCGTACTATATTATAGTTATCATATTATGATATTAAAATATCCATAATTTTACCATAATATTGACCCTACTGTTATATTATGATCCAAAAATTACCATATTATGATTCTAAATAAACATATTATGATGTTGAATTAATCATAATATGATTGCATGTAATCATAGAATGCTCAAAATGTTATTACATCATGGTCCCCATAACTATATTATGATTTCTGGATTATCATAATATGAGCCATATAAAATGGTTAGACAACCAATAATATGATTGTGACAACCATACTTTATTGCATCAAGTACAATATAGTGGCAGTGATCATGTTGCAACCATGTTTTTTCTCTGCGTGTACTTTCGACCGGGTGCTTAAGAAGGCACTCATCCCTTTTTTAGCCCACTTTTATCAATTTTTAAATGGAAATTCCAAAAAGTATATCTATAGTAACTTAGTCAATACATACACTGTATAACACATATTTTAATTGGCAGATTTTTAGCCAAGTATTTTTGGGTAGGCACTTTTTCCCCATTTAAACCAATTAATGCCTTTAGTGAATTAGTCAATCTCCAAGAAATATATATTTCGAAATTTAGGTTTCTATCGAAAGTAGTTTAAAGAGGTTATCCTGCAATCCATATCTTATCTTATAAAGATCAATATATAAATAGATGTGATAGTAATTTTAAAAAATTATATATACAGTGTGTGACAATATATTGGAAACTTTTAGCAAAAAATCGTTTTTCCCAACTCAAGTGATCTAAAAATTATAATTCATTACAAAAACCAAATTTTTTCTTCTGTGTATCTTAAAATTATTTGTGTTTTTATTAAAATAAGAAAAAAATTAACAAATATCAATTCAATTTCAGAATAAAATAAAGAAACTTAGAGGTATTAGTTTTTATGTATTTGGCATAACATTGGAAACTTTTACAATATTAAAATTAAAAGCTGCGAACACTTGCTGGTTTCAATATTTTGTTGGGTAACCATTATTTTTCAAAACAGCTTCACAACGTCTCGGCATTGAGTCAATTAAACTGCTGATAGTTTCTATAGGAATTAATTGCCACTCCGAAGTAACTGCAGCTATGAGACCAGCCTTGTTCGTGTAGTTTTTTGTTCTTATTTTTCGATCTACAATTTCCCATAGGTTTTCTATGGGATTGAGATCTGGTGATTGGGCTGGCCATTTCAAAACACTAACTCCATTAGATTGTAACCACTCAGTTACAAGCTTGGAGGTGTGTTTTGGGTCATTGTCATGTTGGAACCTCCAGACTAGTGGCATGTTTTCCTCTGCATATGGAAACATGATATCGTTCAAAATACTTTTGTACCCGATTGCAGTTAAAGTGTCCGTAACGACATGAATTGGTCCCATTCCTTGACCCGAAAAGCACCCCCATACCATAATATTGCCACCTCCAAACTTAATAGTTTTGTTTGTATACTTGGGGTTTAGTCTTTTTCCCTTGGGTCGTCTTACAAAAGTTCTGCCATCATGGCCTCTTAAATTATATTTCGACTCATCTGAAAAAAGAACCGTATTCCACTTCTGTCTAGACCAGTTTAAGTGCTCTCTAGCGAAATTAATACGAGCACATCCATTTTTTTTTTAGATATAAGAGGTTTCTTTGCAGGACGGTAGCAGCCAAGACCAGCCTCATTTGCTCGACGGGAAACAGTTCGTTGGCTTACTTTTAATTTAAGGTTATTAGCAACCTCTCGAGGAAGCATTTTTGGATACTTTTTAAACTCTCTTGCTATTAAAAGATCCTGTCTTTGAGTGGTTTTGCGCGGCCTGCCGCCTAAATGTTGTGTCTTTTCTGTACCAGTTTCACGATATTTCTTTATTATTTTTGAAATAATAGATTTATTCATCGAGTATTTTTCACAAATACTCTTTTGCTTAATTCCAGCATAAAAATCGTTTATTATTTTTAACTTTAGTTCTTCACAAAATTTAGTTTTAGCCATTTTTAATTTTTTCTTTGTAATTCGTTATAATTTGCAAAATAAAAGTAATTAAAAAAAAAAACATTTAACACAGAAACTTCCAAAAACATTTAAAATTAAAATAACGGTAAATTTTTGATAAATTTTGTTTACATTCTCTTTATTTTTCTTTCTTTATTCAACTTTCGCACAGCAGTTTCAAAGTTTCCAATGTTTTGCCAACAACAAAAAAATAACATGCCATTTGAGATTATATTTTTTCTTTTGCAATTTTTTGTATGCTTTAAATTTATTATATTTCTTTAGATTACACTCTAAATATTTATTTAGCAAAAAAAAATTAAGAAAATGTTGTATTAAGAAGAAAATTGTCTAAAAGAGATGTGCGAAGCAATAAAATCTTTTAAAGTTTCCAATGTTTTGTCACACACTGTATATGTTTATGCATACTGACCTATGTAAATATATATAATAATATATTATTAGATGAGGCCACATATGATGATAACTAATTTTTTTTTACTCGGGTATAGAAAGGGTTTCTTAAAATCATACTAAACCCCAAAATAAGTATTTTTATTTTTTCAATTTTTTAATTTTAAATTTTAAAAGTCGAAAACTTAAAAACAATACGTATTTTGGGTGTTCAGTTTAAACGTATTATAAGTACACTTTAAAACATGCATTATTTTATGTTATCCTCGATTCTTTTTTTTTTAATTTAATATGTTATTTCTTCTCTTGCAGAGTTTATCACAAACCCATGAAAGCTGATAAGTTTAATAAAATTGAAACAAAAGTAGCATGGTTACGTATGAATAATCTAAAACCCAGTTCTCAACATATACTGTATGTAGAAGCTATAGGCGAAAAGGCCACCTCTTTACCATCCGAAACATTAGTCGCCTGGACTGATCCAGCTCTGCCCGCCTTTGTAGATGTAAGTTTAACATTTTTTGTGTCCAATTTTAGAAATCTAAAAAAAAAAATCCGTTGTTTAGCCACCTACCGTTCACCCAGCTGATAATATACCCGAGGGTGGCTCAATGACTATACTTTGTTTGGCTTTAGGTAATCCTGCTCCCACAATATCTTTGTATGTGGGTGGTCATTTAGTACGACAGGATACTTCACGTCATATGGTCACTGTAATACACAATGTAACGGCCGATATGGAACATGTTTCCTGTTATGCAGATAATGGTTATGGTGTACCCATGCAGGCTACCAGAAGGGTTAATATTTGCTGTAAGTTTTTTTTTAGACACACCTCATTTTTGTTGATTTTTATTTTTGTACAAATTGTGTTTCTTTTTTAAAAGATCCTCCAAAAATTCAAGCTGCTGGTATTACCGTAGCTGCTGTAGGCGATGAGGTAGAATTAAGATGTATGGTTGATTCGAAACCAGCTCCTAAAACTATTTTTTGGCGTGATCATGATGGCCGTATTCCTGTTATACAAGGTGGCAACTACGATTTATCCATGCGTACCAATGAGTCGCGTCCAACATTTTATACCATGGCTTTACGTATCAACAAACTGCAAGCTACTGATGTTGGTGATTATTACTGTCATGCTGAAAATCCTTTCGGCTCAGCCACTATACCCGTTTCGGTACGCATACGCAATACTCCAGCCTTAAATCATAATGTCTCTGAATGTTGTGCTCAAATGAATGTATCCATGTCTTGTCGCAGTGCCTGCAGTTATTATGTGGACATTGACGCTATAGCCGACAGACCAGAATGTATAACAGAATTTGATAAATTAATGAAATGTGCTGCTGATGGTTCAGATCATCGTACTTGTTGTGCCGATTCAAATGTTCCACGTAAATGTTTGAATTGGTGTAGAGGGGAGGCTGTTAGATCAAAGGAAATATGTAGTTTACAATATGCTCGCACTATCGTAGGTTGTTTTGAATCAAATCGTGAACGTTTGCCGGGACCACCGGAAAATATTGCTGTTAGTGTGGTATCAGATAGTGAGGTTGTTATAAGGTAAGTTACATAACGTATAACAAATATAAATATGAGCACTTAGGTAAGATGTCATAACCCACACAAACATTGTCCCCATTTCCAAATTAGGTATTAATAATTATAATCCCTAATTGAAAGATTCACAGACATTACCCTAACGAACATTATAATAATATTCGGTTTTGTTGTTGTGTCCAAAACATTTCTATTTGGAATTTTACTGAAATTTTATTTGTTATATTGTATAAGAGTTCCAAAAATATTTGTGACACAAATGTAATAAAACTTCGACGTTACATTCGAAATATTACAAATTTTTAAAGATTTTGGTTTAATATCATTATTAATTTTTTTTATATCTGAATATCCCGGTTTACCGGTTTTGTTTTTTAATAACCGAAACCAGTTGTCTAAATAAAGATTTTTCGAATAAACCGAAAATCGGTTTTTTGAAAAAGGTTTTATTTTTCTTTCTTTGGAACACTCTACGAATTATGTGTGTTTTTCTACAACATGTTTAGTAGATACAATTCCCACTATAAAGTTTATCGTTGCATATTTTTGCCTTAACGTATGCAAGGAACATTTTCCGTTTTTACCAAACACCAATATATTTAAATAACAAGTCTCTTCTTGCAATGATTTTCGTTGGAAAATACAAAAGACTTTAAAACCGGATATGATAACAGAACGGAAATTGTATACAGAGGTTAGAAATTGAAATGATTTTAATTTGCTTGAATGCCTTTTTATATGCATAAGAAATAATTAAATAACCATGAATATTCAAACATACACTAACGCATACGTATTAGCAACTATGTTAAATGTTTAAATGTGTTTTGTATGCACAACACACTATCTCCTTAGACAAAATATTTGAATTTTAGTTTTTTAACTACCACTTTCCGTATCCTTAAAACTTGTAAAAAAAAAAACTCTTTCTAATGTATTCCATGGGCATGTGTAAGAGAGTATGTTTGTGTTTATAAGTGTGTAGACAACAACAAAAAGAAGCTGTTAACACTTACACACATTAGTGGTCCTTGCATGCCAGCAACAAAAACAACAATAACGTCAGCTACAACAAAATTACCCTTGAGAAAATTTCAACTGGCATCGAAAAAGTTTAAATGTTCCAAACATCAACAACAAAAAGAACCAAAACCACAAGCACTCATGCATAAGCACATTGTGAAACAAAATCCTTAAAACACTTATATGTATGGATGTGTGTGTGTTTGTGTGTGTGTGGGTAAAACTAAAGATGAAACTATATCTCTGTATAAATGTGTTTGTTTTTTGTATGAAAGCGTAACATTTACATATCTCTTTTCCTATTTGCTTTTTGTTCAATCCACACACAGATGGGACCCACCGACCAAAAATCCCAACGTTGTAGATGGCTATCGAATATTTTACCATGAAGCAGCAATAATAGGTAACGATGTGGCAGTAAGTGAAACAATGACTGGGGGTAATATAGTGGAATCCTCATTATCCCCCTCAACCTCCACATCTTCAATGCTTAATAATGCAACAAGCATGCAAATGGGCAATACATCGACTAGCCTTACTAGCAGTGAGGTGAGACGCATTGATGTCAAGGAAACCAGTGTAAATATAGATGGTCTCAAAAGGGATGTCTTATATGAGTTGGTTGTTAAGGCTGGCAATACATATGGTAAGTTTTACAAAAAAAAAAAAAAAATGTATTCGGAATGCTAACAATTTTACACACCTTTATTTGTTTTATTTTATAATTCACTTTAGGTGCTAGTGTTTTAACTGAACCGATAAAATTCACACTTGGCGAACATCATGTTACTTCAGCGACAACAACTTATTCACACGCTGTGGGTACGATAAGCGGTATTGTTGCAAGTATTTTAGCTGTGCTACTAGCAGCTGCCGCCATAATATTCTATAGACGGCACAGAGCAAATGGTAAGGCAGCCACTGGGGTGGCTTTTGAAAATCCCACATATACCAGAGGTTTAGAACAAGTGCAGGTAAGTTATGAAAATTATAATTAATTTATATTTTATTGTTAGTTTATCTTTTTTTTTTTGTTTTTTGTTAGTTTTTATAAAACAAAATATTAACACAGTGGATCGAAGAGTAGTACTCAAAATTTCGAAAGTCGAAAAAAAACAAAAATTCATAGTAATTTGTGGTTCAAAATGAACGCAGCGTAAATAAAAATTTCAAAAACAATTTAGTTCAAATATATTTTACACGGTATAGCGAAATAATTCCTAACGAAATAAGTCCCAATGAAATAACTGCCTAAGTGAAATAACTATCAAGTATCATGCAATACTAATTGTTAGAAAGTTTTTTTTTTCATAATTCATACAAAAAAAATTGGTTTTTTGCAAAAAGATGTTAAAATCATTACTTTTTGTTGCTTTCGAATCTAAATTGTTTTAAGAAGAATTTAATACTCAAAAGCATCGAAAAAGCGGCAAACAGAGTTTTTTAAAATCTTCGATACATTTACTTATTTCTTCTGCCGCGTTTTCAACACTTCTTTATTTTTATTTTTTTATGAAAAATTTTAACAAAAAAATCAAGTTCTTGATGGAATTTCTCGCCAGCAGCGCTTTTACAAAACTTCTCTGTGTGAACTTTCTTGTTTGATAGTTAAAAAAACAAAATTAACCTAATTTAATAACACCCAATTGGAAATTATTTCATTATGAAATAAGAATGTTTGAAATTTAATGAGAACTGATCAAATCTAGGCAGATCTGGCGCAATTTTATCTAAGAAATTAAAAATCATATTCATGTGTATATACAAACATTTTTATTTTGGTGGTCCAAATCTTATTATCAAAGAAGATAAATTTGCTTTTTTACTTATATTTATTTATGTTTTAGATTTTTCAGTTTTCAGCTTTAAAGTAGCTTTTTCGTAAGATTTTTGAGCTTTAAATTGCTTTTTTCATACTTGTTTGCCTCAGTGATTTTTTTCCAATAAAAAAAAATTTTCTGCTTATTTTGTTCTTAAAAAAAAGAAAGTGTAAATGAAATTTAGTTAAATTTTCGGCAGAAAATTAAACAATTTGCGAAAACAATTTATTACAGTAATTACAATTTATTAAAAAAAAATTAAATAATTTCAACAGATTAAGTTTCAGAATTATACCCAAGAAAGAAGAATTCATTCCATCATATGTATACAAAAAAAATCTTTTTTGATTGCGAAAAATAAAAATGCATTGTTGCATATATTTGCAAAAATTGCTGTAGTTATAAAACCGTAAGATTAAAAGAAGATTTCAGTCTTTTAACTACATGAAAAAAAAAACAAGTAATCTTAAATTCACCACACTTGCTATTAATAGAAAACTACTCTTCTTCTTCCATTTCGCTATGTATTTTTTTTTGTACTATTGCATGTACAAAATAATTTACAACTTTTCTATGGATTAATTAATTAATTAATTAATTAAGCAATTAATGCCACATTTTTGGTATCAAGGTTTAAGTTGGTGAATTTTCTATGATATGGTTTAATTTATTTTTGTTTTAAAATGATCACTAAATCCAAAAACAATATATTAAGTTACTAGCAGAATGCAATAATGTTAATTTTACATTAACAGTGGTACTGCTAATGTTTTAACAGTGATATGGAAATAATACACAAAATAAAATGTACAGCTTTTTCACTCCCACGTTGAATGACTTTGTAAGCTGTAGCAAATTGCTGGCTTTTGATGGTAATGATATTAGAGATGCTTAAAATGTGGATGAATTAAGATTATTAAATTAATTTTTATTAATTATTTCGAATTATTTATCGAATTTACTAAAATTTTGCAATAGAATAAAATTGTTTAATAGGTATAAACTGATATGGCTATCAAGTAGTTAATTGGTTATTATTCCCATTTTCTAGCCGAAGGCTACTACGCAAAAGAGTCACTGAAGCAAGCCTTTTGATAACCATATTATTAAATTTATTATATTTATAATAAAATTATTAGGTATTTAAACTCACATCTTCGATCCACGGTTATATTTATTTATGTTTTCCTGTGTGCTTAAATTGACATAATATTTTTTTTAATGTTAACAAAATCTTTGTTAAATGTTTGTCATAATTTTCATTGTTCATTTTTTGTTTTTTTATATATATATTTTAAACTCAACCCACCAACTTTACTCTTCCGATCATGGTTTTGGGTTTTATTTTGTGGGTTATGCTCGTGTTCATAAATGTGTATACGCCGTTTTTTCTTTATTCCTGAATGAAACTCAATAAACTTCCGGTTAGTTACCTACTGTAACATCTGCTTTAACGCATACAAGCGTCAATGGCGGTGGCAACTTTACAACAAGAACACCCGCCACAATACATGCAACTACTACGGTATCTTCAACCATGCCAGCATCAGCAACATTAAGACCCTCACTGACAACAAAAGTGGGGACAACATCAGCTACAACAACAATAATAACGCCAACGGGAATGACAAAAACAACAACAGACAAGACCTCAAACCTTGATGGCATAGATGCTCATACACAATGCAACGAAGTGAATCCCACAATTTATGAAGAGCTCAAACTTGGCCAAGAAGGTGCGGGATTTAAAAAACTTGTGCCATAAACCTAAACCTAAGCTATAACAACAACAACAACTACAACTGTAGCTTTTGATTTTCCACTACCTTTCCCAAGTACTTTTCCTTATACTTACAAATAACAAAAAAAAAAAAAAAAAAAACAAAAGAAATCCTCTTTTTCCTGTATTTATGAGCTCAATATACACATTCTCTAGCGTTTATATATATTTTTATGCTTAAACGTCTTACAAATATTATACAAACAAAGTAGTGAATGAAGATGATGACGATGATATGATGATAATAAGAAGGAGGAGGAGGAGGGATAATATAAAACAAAACATAGACTTAAACTTAAAGAAAATGCCAAAAACATTTATATAAAAATCGTTTGCTCAGCTCACAAATAACTCTCTGCTTTAGACAAACAAGCTAAAGCTGTAAATATGTCCTACATTCTTACGATTATGAACATTTTTTGTTTTTACAATACTAAAGAAGGTATTCCAAGTGATATTAAAGGGTTTTGATAAAATGTGAAAAAATATTACTTTTCTACGAATGGATAATATGGAATTAATAATTAACAAATATACATCATATGCACCGTACTACCAATATGTCAGTAATTTAACAGATATTTCTTGTAGTTTTTGCTCCGGTATAAATTAACATTTCTATAATAAATTTTATATAAAAATGTTAACCATATTTCGGAGCAAGTAATTTTCTACAATTTTAACTAAATTTTATTGAAATTCTTTTTTTATTTTTACTAATTTACAACTGAAAATTATCTCTAAAAACTATATTTAATATCGAATAATTTACAGACTTAAGTGTAATAAATTCAGAACACTTTTTTAAGTTAAATCGGGTTTATAAAACAATTTTTTTTATTGTTTTTGTTGTTCGGTATATTTGTTATTTATTAATTCAAATTTTCTCATACTTAAAAAAATATTTATTATTAAATGTATTAGTAAATTTTTGTAGGTTATGTAATTTTTAAAAGTAAAATTGTAAATTTTTACAATTAGTTACATTACAGACGTATTTTGTAAGTGTATAAAATAATTATAAAAAAAATATAGACAGATCTTAAACTATTTTTTTGTTTAAATATGTTATTAATTACCTATCGACCCTTTTGAGGTATCATTTTATAAAAATACCTATCTCACACTTGGACTACCTTCCTTATATGTCAACAAAATAAAACTCATTCAAGCTAACACGTTCATGTATTAAATGTTTTGTATATATAATATTTTGTATGCTGTGCACTTCTCGTATTTTTTTTTTTGTTTTTTTGGCTAAAACTCCTCCATTTAAAAGCTTAAACAAAAATGTAATAATTTCAGCATTTGTATGTGTCTGATGCCTTCTTAGCATTAGTGTTAATTATTTTATTTTTATTGTTATATTTTTTTAGTGTGTATTGAAAGGAAAAAGAGAAAAAATCATAAAAAATACCGCAAAATTCTGTGAAAATTATTTAGAAAAATAAACGTTAAGAATTGTATAATGTGTAATATACACAAATCTTTAGCTATATTAAAAACAAATACATATGTGAGAGTGCTTAATACTCGTATGTGTGTAACAATTTTGCTAAAAAAAATGGCTTTTCCATTTTTTTATGTCAAAATAATTCAAATGTATGAACAATTTGGTTTAGAAGAATACTTTAGATACCCTACATTATTGCTTATTTAAATATATACTTTCAGATAATCTGAAATCTTTTATACTCAGGTAAACGTGGTCAAAATGTAGCACAATTTTTCTAGTTAAAGCCTTTATGACACTAGCTTTTTTTCTTGACTTTTTTAGGGGTTTTATTTAAGTTTTTGGTTACTTACGAAAAAGGCATAGAAAAAAAAAATCAAAAAAAAACCATAAAAAATATTAAGAAAAAAACTAGTATCATACATGCTTAACCCATCAATACCACAGAAATTCATCAAATTTTTGCCATCAAATAAAACTTATTAAAATTTTTAAGTGTTTATAAAAAATTATCAAATCTACAAAAATTTAAATATATGACAAAATTCTTGTTAAAATAATTATAAGTTTTGTTTTCTATTAATTTTATTCTTGCATATCTAGATTCTAATGATTAAACTTCAAAAACTTTCCATTATCCTAGTGTAGGGTATCATAACATAAAAAAATATCTCCTAAATCTATATTAGGTCGGTTAACTTATCCAAAAGTTTGCTAACTTTAACACTATCTTGAGATGTTTTCGATCAAATTTTACTCAAGGTCAACCAGGAGTAAAATTTGTATTAAAATAATAAAATAACTCGGAATTATGTTACGTTGAGCCCACTTTCAGATAAGTTAGTCGACCTTAATGTTTATCATTATTGTCACATTTACCGGAATTTAAGGTTTATGTTTTTCATTTTTCTATTGTTTTATTATTTAAAGTGTGCATGTAGGTGTGTTGTTTGTATCGTATAAATATAAATATACAAATATAAACACCTTCTCTACATGACATGATTTTAATATTAAGTTATCATACAGCTAACTTATGTTTTAATATGTAGTATTTTTATTTTTATTTACCCAAGTATATCTATAGCTACTTATAATGCTAATAAGAATGAATGTCTTTGTTTTCTAATGTAATATTTTGAATTGAATTGTAATTATTGTTGCTTTGGTTCAAACAAATTTTTACGAATATTTTTAAATAATGCATAACAGATTAAAAGTTTTGTGTTTGTTTTAGTTATTTGTTATTCTTAAATATGTATATAACTTATTTAGCTTTGAACCGAAGGTTAATTATTTTAAACTTTTAACTTATATTAGTTGAATGGTGATTAACCATCTAATGTACAAATTTTTATTTGAAATTAAATTAAAAGTATGTGATTGTCACAAAAACTTTGTCTTATGGCTTAATTGATACGATCATGTACCATGGCAGTTGTGCTTAAAGAAAATTGGGTTTGTACACATAGCAAGTTATGAATATATACAAATTATTGTAACTATATTTTTATGATTAGGACTTATGATTAGTACATTAAATAGCTTAATTTCCATTACATATATTATTTGGCAAAAACTTGTTAAAACAGTGTACACACTCAATATGATACTCAAATGAAAGCGAATAAAAAAGGGCTATTAAACAGTATAAAAATATCTGGAAAATTTTCAGAATTAGTGTGGAATTATGTTCAACACAATTTTTATAATAATTATCATTTTCTCCAAACCAAAAGGAATTTGGCACTGAAAATATTTTTATTGGATGGTTTTTCAATTCCCTTTCATTTGAGTATAATATTGAGTAGAAACAAATGTATAAATTTTTTGTAATAGTAATTATTAATTAATTTTTTTTTTGTTAAGTGGCTTAAAAATTATCTTTAATCATTGTTAGAAAGTCAGTACAAAATTGCCTTTTTTTCTATTAAGTTTGTTTTAGGCTGTCAATAAAAAATAATCGTTATAATTGACAATTTGCCTGGAGGAAAGAGGAACAAAAATACAAATAATACAACCGATACTATAATAACGTGAAGAAAAAATATACAAATAAATAATACACCCCACTATTATAACAAAAAGAAAAAAATACAAATAAAATTATACAACATATTATTATGTTATATGTTATAGTAATACCCAATAAAACCACTTAAAAGTTGCATTTTTCAACGAAAGTACCGTGGCCACAACATGGTAACTGTTAACAGAACTCAGTATAAGTATCTACAATAGCCATGTTAATCAAGGCAAGCGGTATAGCCGAGTTGTTGCTACTGTAAGCTAACAGCCGGAGGGTCACGGGTTTAATACCTGCCGGCTGAGCTCAGAAAATTATAAACAATTAAAAAAAATAATTTTAGCTAAAATTTTAAATACATATAACTCCGCCACTCAAACTTTATTTCATTCAAAATTTAACGCCACAACTCAAACTTCAATTTAACGTCGCCACTCAAATTTTTTGAACGCTGCCACTCAAAAACACATTTTTACGCCGCTTTTATATTTATCTTCTAACTTATTTTTTTTGGTGTAGCCAACTTTTATATTTATCTACTAACTTATTTTTTTGGATGTAGCCAACTTTTATATCTATTAACTAACTTATTTTTTGGGTGTAGCCAACTTTTATATTTAACTACTTACTTATTTTTTTGGGTGTAGCCAACTTTTATACTTATCAACTAACTTATTTTATTGGGTGTAGCCAACTTTTATATGTATAAACTAAATTATTTTTTGAGTGTAGCCAACTTTTATATCTATTAACTAACTTATTTTTTGGGTGTAGCCAACTTTTATATTTATCTACTAACTTATTTTTTTGGGTGTAGCCAACTTTTATACTTATCAACAAACTTATTTTTTTGGTTGTAGCCAATTTTTATATGTATCAACTTACTTATTTTTTGGGTGTAGCCAATTTTATATCTATTAACTACCTTATTTTTTTGGGTGTAGCCAACTTTTATATATATCAACTAACTTACTTTTTTGGGTGTAGCCAATTTTTATATCAATTAACTAACTTTTTTTGGTGTAGCCAACTAACTTATTTTTTTGGGTTAACCCAACTTTTATATTTATCTACTTACTCAATTTTTGGGTGTAGCCAACTTTTATATCAATTAACTAACTTTTTTTTGGGTGTAGCCAGCTTTTATATCAATTAACTAAATTTTTTTTGGGTGTAGTCAACTTTTATATCAATCAACTAACTTATTTTTTTTGGTGTAGCCAACTTTTATATTTATCTACAAACGTATGTTTTTGGGTGTACCCAACTGTTATATTTATCTACTAACTTATTTTTTTGAGTGTAGCCAACTTTTATATTTATCTACTAACTCATTTTTTGGGTGTAGCCAACTTTTACATCAATTAACTAACTTTTTTTTGGGTGTAGCCAGCTTTTATATCAATTAACTAATTTTTTTTGGGTGTAGTCAACTTTTATATCAATCAACTAACTTATTTTTTTGGGTGTAGCCAACCTTTATATTTATCTACAAACGTATGTTTTTGGGTGTACCCAACTGTTATATTTATCTACGAACTTATTTTTTTGAGTGTAGCCAACTTTTATATTTATCTACTTACTCATTTTTTTGGGTGTAGTCAACTTTTATATCAATCAACTAACTTATTTTTGTGGGTGTAGCCAATTTTTATACTTATCTACTAACTCATTTTTTTTGGGTGTAATCAACTTTTATACTAATTTTTTTGGGTGTAAAATTTCCTCCAAAAGGGCTCTGGTACCACCAGGTATTATTTATTAGTAGTTTACGAACATATTTTTTGGGGTGTAAAAAAATGAAATGTGAAATTGTGGCTAAAAATGCCCGTATCCCCATACCTATATACCCAATTTAGGCCAATCCCCACCTAAAATACCCAATTTTGTGCCATTTTGCCCCAAAATCAGTTTTTTTATTTAATTTAAACAAAATATGTCATACAGACTTCGAAATAGAAGTTTTTTTAATGGATTTTTATTTAAGAAGTGATAATAATCAAATTTAAATAGAATTTTTATAGGTTTTAACAGTTTTTTTAGCCAAAATATCTTATTTTTTCTTGAACGAACATATTAAAATTAAAAAATACTTAAAAATTACATAAAAAAGTTTAATATATATGAATATTTTATATACAATAAATAGGGTTTTATGCTAATTTTTTTTCATATGAATCCATATCCTGGTATTTACGTAAATAAATTTGATTAATTCAGATTTTTCTGCACATTTTCCTAGATAATTTCCTGGATTTCCTGGATATTTTCTGGCTTCCTGAAATTAAAGAAAAATAAACCAAATTATACTTGGTGTAAGGTATTTATAATGGGCAATTAATTTTTCTAGGAAAAACAATTCCTGGACAGACTATTAATACTAAATTTTGTTACAATTTTAAAAGTTCTTTCAAGCCTGAAAATGGTTTGAAGGTACCCCAGGTGAACAATAAAATCAGCATTTAGAAAAAATAGTTTTAAACAGTGTTTACGCTGTCTTTTTTTGCCAAGAAATTAAAATAATTTTTCATTACACTTAATTAAAAGCGAATACTAAGGGCATTCGACAAAAACTTATTTTCTCTGCGAAATTCCTTTTT
>OX456529.1:0-19423 GCA_949748255.1 Eustalomyia histrio
ATTCAAATAGTTTATTTAGAGCATAATATTGAAGATATTAGGGAGATTGTTTTAATCTTTGAATGTAATGAATTAATTATAGTAATTTATAAAATACAAATTTAATTTTACAATGAAAATGTAATGTTTTAATTTAAACTATATAAATAAATTTTGAAATATAAATGGAATTTAACCATTATTATAAAAAGTTAGCAGCTTTAACTTGAACATCATATTTCTTTAATTGGAGTAAATCTCAATTTTATCATTAACAGTGATAGACCTCTTTTTGGTTTCAATTAATAAAAATAAGGGTAAAATTACCTAAAATTAGGTCGAAACTAATTGCAATAAATCGCTTCATATTTAAGATAAATTGAAAAAATTCCAATACTTTTTAAATGCAAATTAAATGTTATAATTAACTATAATCTTTATATTGAGTATTATTTATTTCAATTTAATATACCTTGATTTCATTCATGATAAAGACCTAATAGAAGAATTATAATAAAAATAATTGATGTAATTGTTCAGTTTATTAAATTAGAAAATTTAATAATAATAATAATAGGTAAAATTAAAGCGATTTCTACGTCAAAAATTAAAAAAATAATTGTAATTAAGAAAAATCGAAGAGAAAAAGGAAGACGAGAAGAAGATTTAGGATCAAATCCACATTCAAATGGAGAAGCTTTTTCTCGATCAATAATAGTTTTTTTTGACAAAATTGAAGTTAAAAGTATTATTAATATGGAAATTATTATAATAATTATTCTAATTACAAAAATTGATAAGATTATTTATACTATTATTATAGACTTTATGATTGGAAGTCAAATATACTTTTTTATATTATATAAATAATTAATTTATCCTCCTCATCAATAAATTGAAATAAAAAGGAATAATCATACAATATCAACAAAATGTCAATATCAAGCAGCAGCTTCAAATCCAAAATGATGAATTCTTGAAAAGTGTTTATTTAAATGTCGGATTAAACAAATTAATAAAAAAGTTGTCCCAATTAGTACATGAATTCCATGGAATCCTGTGGCAACAAAAAATGTTGAACCAAAAATTGAATCTGCAATTGTAAAGGAAGCTTCTATGTATTCGTATATTTGTAAAATTGTAAAATAAATACCTAGTAAAACAGTAAAAAATAAACTTTGTGTAGTTTGTGAGTAATTATTTTCTATTAAACTATGATGAGCTCAAGTTACTGTAATTCCTGAAGTTAATAAGATTATTGTATTTAGTAAAGGAATTTGGAAAGGGTTAAAGGGGATAATTCCTTTAGGAGGTCATATTGTTCCTAATTCAATTGATGGAGAAAGACTTCTATGGAAGAAGGCTCAAAAAAAAGAAATGAAAAATAATACTTCTGATAGAATAAATAAAATTATTCCTAATTGTAAACCTAATGTTACTATGTATGTATGAAAACCTTGAAAAGTTCTTTCTCGAGAAATATCTCGTCATCATTGAAATACTGTTATGATAGTAATTATATTTCCTAAAGTAAATAAGAATAAATCATATTGATGAAATCATTTTACTAAACCTGAAACAGTTGTTATTACTCCAATTGAAGCTGTTAATGGTCATGGACTATAGTTTACTAAATGAAATGGATGATTTGAATGAGTTGACATATTAATTAACTTCTCTAGAATATAATGTTCTAAGAACAGCGAATACATATGATTGAATTATTGCTACTGCTGATTCTAAAATTAATAAAGCAATTTGTGTAATGATTAATAAATTTAATAAAATAGAAGATATTTTAGGACCAGTATTACCTAAAAGTGTTAATAGAAGGTGTCCTGCAATTATATTAGCAGTTAATCGTACAGCTAAAGTGCCTGGTCGAATTATATTACTAATAGTTTCAATACATACTATAAAAGGTATAAGAATTGATGGAGTACCTTGAGGTACTAAGTGTGTGAATATATGTTGAGTATTATTAATTCATCCAAATAATATAAATGAAAATCATAGGGGTATAGCTAAAGTTAAAGTTAAAGTTAAATGACTTGTTCTAGTAAAGATATAAGGAAATAAACCTATAAAATTATTAAATAAAATTATTGAAAATAATGAAATAAAGATTAATGTAGAACCATTTATTTTTGTTGAATTTAATAGAGTTTTAAATTCTTTATGTAAAGTTAATAAAATATTATTTCATAAAGTATTATATCGAGAAGGTATTAATCAGTATAATGAAGGAATTACTAAAATACCTAGAAAAGTTCTTAATCAATTTAATGATAAATTAAAAATACTTGAGGAAGGGTCAAATACAGAGAATAAATTTGTTATCATTTTCAATTTAATGAATTTTTATTATATTTATAAAATTTATTTAGTTTAGGTTTTAGAGGAATAAAAGAGTAATAATTTATTATATTAAAAATTAAAAATGTAATTGAAAAAATAATAAATAAACTTAATCAATTGATAGGTGCTATTTGAGGAATTAAAAAATATCATGATTTGATAATTTTAGCTTGACAAACTAATGTTATAAATTAACTAATTTCTTCATTAGAAGTAATTGCTAATTTACTATTAAATGGTTTAAGAGACCAATACTTGCTTTCAGTCATCTAATGAATTTATATGTTATTATTAAGGATTCATTTGATAAAATAATTAATTGGGATTCTTTCAATTACAATTGGTATGAATCTATGATTAGCTCCACAAATTTCTGAACATTGACCATAAAATAAACCTGAACGATTAATTAAAAAATTTGTTTGATTTAGACGACCAGGTGTAGCATCTACTTTTACACCTAAAGCAGGGATTGTTCATGAATGAATAACATCTGTTGCTGTAATTAAAATTCGAATTTGGGAATTTATAGGAATAATTACTCGATTATCAACATCTAATAAACGAAAGTTATTAATTAAAAGTTCATTAGTTGGAATTATATATGAGTCAAATTCAATATTATTAAAATCTGAATATTCATAACTTCAATATCATTGATGTCCAATAGTTTTTAAAGTGATTGTTGGTTCATTGATTTCATCTAATAAATATAATAGTCGTAAAGAAGGAAAAGCAATAAATAGAAGAATAATTGCGGGTAAAATTGTTCAAATAATTTCAATAGTTTGTCCATGTAATAAGTAACGATTAATATATTTATTAAAGAATAATATAAATATTAAGTATCCTACTAAAATGGTAATTATTAATAAAATTAAAAGAGCATGGTCATGAAAAAAAATTAATTGTTCTATTAAAGGGGAAGAACTATCTTGTAAATTTAAATTAGTTCATGTTGACATAAATTATTTTCTAATAAAAGTAAATTACTTTATTTATGAAGCTTAAATTCATTGCACTAATCTGCCATATCAGAAATTAGTTAATAAAGGTAATTCTGAATATCTATGTTCAGTTGGTGGAGTATTTTGTAATCATTCAATTGAAGAATTTAATTGTAATGAAAATATAACTTGTCGTTGAAGAATTATACTTTCTCAAATAATGTAGAAAAAGAATATAATTCCTAATAATGAGATTGTTGAACCAATAGTTGAAATTAGATTTCATGATGTATATGAATCTGGATAATCAGAATATCGTCGAGGTATACCAGCTAATCCTAAAAAGTGTTGAGGGAAAAAAGTTAAATTTACTCCAATAAATATAATAAAAAATTGATTTTTTAATATATTATTATTTATTATTAATCCAGTGAATAATGGATATCAATGAATAAATCCTGATATAATAGCAAATACAGCTCCTATTGATAAAACGTAATGAAAATGAGCTACTACATAGTATGTGTCATGAAGAATGATGTCTACAGAAGAATTAGCTAAAACAACTCCTGTTAGTCCACCAACTGTAAATAAAAATACAAAACCAAGAGCTCATAAAGAAGCTGGAGAATAATTTAGTTGTGTTCCATAAAGAGTAGTTAATCAACTAAAAATTTTAATTCCTGTTGGTACAGCAATAATTATAGTAGCTGAAGTAAAGTATGCTCGAGTATCTACATCTATTCCTACAGTGAATATATGATGAGCTCATACGATAAATCCTAATAAACCAATTGTTAATATAGCATAAATTATACCTAAAGATCCAAATGTTTCTTTTTTTCCTGATTCTTGACTAATAATATGAGAAATTATTCCAAATCCAGGTAAAATTAAAATGTAAACTTCAGGATGACCAAAAAATCAAAATAGATGTTGGTATAGAATAGGGTCTCCTCCTCCTGCTGGGTCGAAAAATGAAGTATTTAAATTTCGATCTGTTAATAATATAGTAATAGCACCAGCTAAAACTGGTAATGATAATAAAAGTAATAAAGCTGTAATTGCAACTGATCACACAAATAATGGTATTCGGTCAAAAGTAATACCTTTGGATCGTATATTAATTACAGTTGTAATGAAATTTACAGCTCCTAAAATTGAAGAAATCCCTGCTAAATGTAAAGAAAAAATAACTAAGTCAACAGAAGTTCCATTATGTGCAATATTAGAAGATAATGGAGGGTAAACAGTTCATCCTGTTCCAGCTCCGTTTTCTACTATACTTCTTAATAATAATAAGGTTAATGAAGGAGGTAAAAGTCAAAAGCTTATATTATTTATTCGTGGAAAAGCTATATCTGGAGCACCTAATATTAATGGAACTAATCAATTACCAAAACCTCCAATTATAATAGGTATAACTATAAAAAAAATTATAATAAAAGCATGTGCTGTTACAATTACGTTGTAAATTTGATCATCACCAATTAATGCCCCAGGATGTCCTAATTCAGTTCGAATTAAAATTCTTAGTGAAGTTCCTACTATTCCTGATCATGCTCCAAAAATAAAGTAAAGAGTTCCAATATCTTTATGATTAGTAGAAAATAACCATTGTTGCGATATGGTTAAATGGCTGAATTTAGGTAATAGATTGTAAATTTATTTATGAGATTTAAATCTCTTTAATCAAATTAGCTTTATAGTCAATAATGACATTAGACTGCAATTCTAAAAGAGTAAAAAATTACTAAGGCTTAAAAGATTATTCTTATATTTATAGCTTTGAAGGCTATTAGTTTAATTAACTTAAAGCCTTAAATTATAAATATAAGAGAAGAAATTAGGAATATTCTTGATATAGAGAAGTAAGAACAAATTGTAAAAATTTTTATGAAAAAAGATTTATAATTAGAAATTTCTAATCATTTATTTTCATAATAATTTAATAAAAAAGCTCTAAAACATAGTCGTATATAAAAATATAGAGTAATTAAAGTTATTATTATTATGAAAATTAATAAAAAAAATTGATTATTTATACTTAAACATTGGATAATTATTCATTTAGGTAAAAATCCTAAAAATGGAGGTAATCCTCCTAAAGAAAGTAGATTTATATGAAGATAAAATTTTAAAATTTTAGAATAAATAACTATTGAATATAGTTGATTAATATAAGAAATTTTAAATAAATTAAATATAAAAATAATTGAAAAATTTAGGAATGAATAAAATATAAAATAAATTATTCATAAAGAATTGCTATTATATAGAGCAATTATTATTCATCTTAAATGATTAATTGAAGAATAAGCTATTAATTTTCGTAAAGAGGTTTGGTTTAATCCTCCTAAAGCACCAATTAAACTTGATAAAATAATTCTTGTAATAATTAATGGTTTTATAATAATATAAGAAATTAATATTAAAGGAGCAATTTTTTGTCAAGTTATTAATACTAATGAATTTATTCAAGATAAACCTTCTATAACATTAGGGAATCAGAAATGGAATGGTGCTGCTCCTCTTTTTATTAATAAAGAGGAAAGAATTATTATTTTCATAAAATTATTAGAATTAATTTTTGTATTCATAAATAACAAAATTATTGCAAATAAAAGAGTTGAAGAAGCTAATGCTTGAATTAAAAAATATTTTAATGAGGCTTCTGTAGATATTAATTTATTATCTCTTATTAGGGGGATAAAAGATAATAAATTGATTTCTAATCCTATTCAAGCTCCTAATCATGAATTAGCTGAAATAGAAATAAAAGTTCCTATAATTAAAATACTAAAAAAGAGAATTTTTGATGGATTATTAAAAATTAAAAAGAAAAGGATTAAACCTTTATAAATGGGGTATGAGCCCAGTAGCTTAATTAGCTTATCTTTTTTAAAATATATTTAAGTGTAAGATGCACAAAAGTTTTTGATACTTTTAGGAATAGTTTAATTCTATTAAATATAATATAATATTAATGAATGTATAAAAAAATACATGATTTACTCTATCAAAGTAATCCTTTTATCAGGCAATTCATTTATTATTAATTATTCATTTCAGTTTTTTTTTTTTTTTTTTTTTTTTATTAAAATTTATGTGATATATTTTAATTTAAATTACTTTATTAAACTTAAGTAAATAATTTTAATTTTAAATTTTTTGTCAATATTTAATTTTTATATTAAAATTTATGTGATATATTTAATTTAAATTACTTTATTAAACTTAAGTAAATAATTTTAATTTTAATTTTTTTTTCCAATATTTAATTTTTATATATTAAAATTTATGTGATATATTTTAATTTAAATTACTTTATTAAATTTAAAAATGATTTTAATTTTTAATTTTTTAAAAATATTTTTTTATATTAAAATTTATGTGATATATTTTAATTTAAATTACTTTATTAAACTTAAGTAAATAATTTTAATTTTTTAGATTTATATTTTAGATAATATTATTAAATTAGATTTATTGTTTATATATATATATATATGTATTTATATATTATCATTATAATTACTATTATTATTATACTATTTTTAATTTTTAAATTTATTTGATTTAATAAATTAATTTAAATAATTATTTTTTGCATATATATATATATATATAAATATATATATTAATATACATATATTTAATATTAATTAAATTATGTATATTAATATAAATAATTAATGATTAATAAATAATTTATATATATATATGTAAATTATATATATTATTAAATAATTTATTTATATATATAATATAATTACAAGTATTTATTATATAAATATAAATTAATAAAATTTTAGATGCCTAAGCTTCTTAACTAAATTGTTTTTTTTTTTTGAGTTCTAGATTAATAGATAAATATTAATTAATTAAATATTTATATATATATATCTATCTATTAATCCCACTTGTTATGTATTCAATTTGAAATTTCTGCATCGTTCAATATAAAAATTTTTTTATATGAAATCTTAATTAAAAAAAAAATTTTTTTTTTCTTAAAAAAAAATTAAATTTTTTAAATTTATTTGATTTAATAAATTAATTTAAATAATTATTTTTTGCATATATATATATATATATAAATATATATATTAATATACATATATTTAATATTAATTAAATTATGTATATTAATATAAATAATTAATGATTAATAAATAATTTATATACATATATGTAAATTATATATATTATTAAATAATTTATTTATATATATAATATAATTACAAGTATTTATTATATAAATATAAATTAATAAAATTTTAGATGCCTAAGCTTCTTAACTAAATTGTTTTTTTTTTTTGAGTTCTAGATTAATAGATAAATATTAATTAATTAAATATTTATATATATATATCTATCTATTAATCCCACTTGTTATGTATTCAATTTGAAATTTCTGCATCGTTCAATATAAAAATTTTTTTATATGAAATCTTAATTAAAAAAAAAATTTTTTTTTTCTTAAAAAAAAATTAAATTTTTTAAATTTATTTGATTTAATAAATTAATTTAAATAATTATTTTTTGCATATATATATATATATATAAATATATATATTAATATACATATATTTAATATTAATTAAATTATGTATATTAATATAAATAATTAATGATTAATAAATAATTTATATACATATATGTAAATTATATATATTATTAAATAATTTATTTATATATATAATATAATTACAAGTATTTATTATATAAATATAAATTAATAAAATTTTAGATGCCTAAGCTTCTTAACTAAATTGTTTTTTTTTTTTGAGTTCTAGATTAATAGATAAATATTAATTAATTAAATATTTATATATATATATCTATCTATTAATCCCACTTGTTATGTATTCAATTTGAAATTTCTGCATCGTTCAATATAAAAATTTTTTTATATGAAATCTTAATTAAAAAAAAAATTTTTTTTTTCTTAAAAAAAAATTAAATTTTTTAAATTTATTTGATTTAATAAATTAATTTAAATAATTATTTTTTGCATATATATATATATATATAAATATATATATTAATATACATATATTTAATATTAATTAAATTATGTATATTAATATAAATAATTAATGATTAATAAATAATTTATATACATATATGTAAATTATATATATTATTAAATAATTTATTTATATATATAATATAATTACAAGTATTTATTATATAAATATAAATTAATAAAATTTTAGATGCCTAAGCTTCTTAACTAAATTGTTTTTTTTTTTTGAGTTCTAGATTAATAGATAAATATTAATTAATTAAATATTTATATATATATATCTATCTATTAATCCCACTTGTTATGTATTCAATTTGAAATTTCTGCATCGTTCAATATAAAAATTTTTTCTATATAATTTTTTTTTTTTAAAAAAAAAAAAAAAAAAAAAAAAAAAAAAAAAACTCCTGAAATACTTTTTTTTATATATAAATAATTTTAAAATGATTTATTTAATTATTAATTTTATAATTTTTAAAATTAATTAAATATAGTAATAAAATAATTATATAATAATTTTTAATTATTAATAATAAATTTAATAGATTTAATTAAATTATTTAATTAAATTTTTATTAGTATTAATTAAATTATTAATTTTTAATTATAGGGGTATATTTAAAATTAATAATGGGTAAAATAGGGAGGATGTACCAAAATTTAATTATTAATAATTTAATTAATTAAAGATATAATAATAATAATAATTTTTAATTATTAATAATAAATTTAATAGATTTAATTAAATTATTTAATTAAATTTTTATTAGTATTAATTAAATTATTAATTTTTAATTATAGGGGTATATTTAAAATTAATAATGGGTAAAATAGGGAGGATGTACCAAAATTTAATTATTAATAATTTAATTAATTAAAGATATAATAATAATAATAATTTTTAATTATTAATAATAAATTTAATAGATTTAATTAAATTATTTAATTAAATTTTTATTAGTATTAATTAAATTATTAATTTTTAATTATAGGGGTATATTTAAAATTAATAATGGGTAAAATAGGGAGGATGTACCAAAATTTAATTATTAATAATTTAATTAATTAAAGATATAATAATAATAATAATTTTTAATTATTAATAATAAATTTAATAGATTTAATTAAATTATTTAATTAAATTTTTATTAGTATTAATTAAATTATTAATTTTTAATTATAGGGGTATATTTAAAATTAATAATGGGTAAAATAGGGAGGATGTACCAAAATTTAATTATTAATAATTTAATTAATTAAAGATATAATAATAATAATAATTTTTAATTATTAATAATAAATTTAATAGATTTAATTAAATTATTTAATTAAATTTTTATTAGTATTAATTAAATTATTAATTTTTAATTATAGGGGTATATTTAAAATTAATAATGGGTAAAATAGGGAGGATGTACCAAAATTTAATTATTAATAATTTAATTAATTAAAGATATAATAATAATAATAATTTTTAATTATTAATAATAAATTTAATAGATTTAATTAAATTATTTAATTAAATTTTTATTAGTATTAATTAAATTATTAATTTTTAATTATAGGGGTGTATTTAAAATTAATAATGGGTAAAATAGGGAGGATGTACCAAAATTTAATTATTAATAATTTAATTAATTAAAGATATAATAATAATAATAATTTTTAATTATTAATAATAAATTTAATAGATTTAATTAAATTATTTAATTAAATTTTTATTAGTATTAATTAAATTATTAATTTTTAATTATAGGGGTATATTTAAAATTAATAATGGGTAAAATAGGGAGGATGTACCAAAATTTAATTATTAATAATTTAATTAATTAAAGATATAATAATAATAATAATTTTTAATTATTAATAATAAATTTAATAGATTTAATTAAATTATTTAATTAAATTTTTATTAGTATTAATTAAATTATTAATTTTTAATTATAGGGGTATATTTAAAATTAATAATGGGTAAAATAGGGAGGATGTACCAAAATTTAATTATTAATAATTTAATTAATTAAAGATATAATAATAATAATAATTTTTAATTATTAATAATAAATTTAATAGATTTAATTAAATTATTTAATTAAATTTTTATTAGTATTAATTAAATTATTAATTTTTAATTATAGGGGTATATTTAAAATTAATAATGGGTAAAATAGGGAGGATGTACCAAAATTTAATTATTAATAATTTAATTAATTAAAGATATAATAATAATAATAATTTTTAATTATTAATAATAAATTTAATAGATTTAATTAAATTATTTAATTAAATTTTTATTAGTATTAATTAAATTATTAATTTTTAATTATAGGGGTGTATTTAAAATTAATAATGGGTAAAATAGGGAGTATGTACCAAAATTTAATTATTTAAAATTAAGTATTATAAAATTTTAATTATTATTATTTATTAATAATTATTTTAGTCATTTATTATTAATTATTCATTTCAGTTTTTTTATAATTATTTTTGAAATATTTTATATAATAAATATTTTATATATTAAATGTTTTTAAATTATTTATTACAATATAAATTAATTTAAAAATTATTTAAATAATTTTAATTTTTTATATAAAGTTTTATTTTGGCTTATAAATTTATTATTAATTTAATTTACATGTAAATTTTTGTGTGAAATTTAATTTATTTAAATAATAAATTTAATTTATTTATTCGCAGTAATTAAAATTATTAATTAAAGAAATTTAGAAATAGTAAAATTAAAAAGTATTGACTAAATTTGTGCCAGCAGTCGCGGTTATACGAATAATGCAAATAATTTTTTTTAGTTAGAATTAATTTTAAAAGTATAAATTAAATTAAAATTTATTAAGTGAAATTTTTATATTTTTTTTATTTAAAAATTATTATTTGAGATTTTAGAAATTTTAATAAAAAACTAGGATTAGATACCCTATTATTTAAAATGTAAATTAATAATTAAGGTAGTAATTGTTATGTTCTTGAAACCTAAAAAATTTGGCGGTATTTTAATCTATTCAGAGGAACTTGTTTTATAATCGATAATCCTCGATGGACCTTACTTAAATTTGTTAATCAGTTTATATACCGTCGTTATTAGAATATTTTATAAGAATATTAATTTTCATAATTTTTTATAAAAAAATATATCAGATCAAGGTGTAGTTTATGTTTAAGAAAAAATGAGTTACATTAAAATTATTTATATGAATATAAATATGAAATATTTATTGAAAGTGGATTTGATAGTAAAATTATATAGATTAATAATTTGATTTTAGTTCTAAAATATGCACATATCGCCCGTCACTCTTATTAATAAAGTAAGATAAGTCGTAACATAGTAGATGTACTGGAAGGTGTATCTAGAATACAATTTAAAGCTTATAAATAAGTATTTCATTTACATTGAAAAGATTTTTGTGTGAATCAATATAAATTGATTAATTTTTATTTATTAATTTTATTTATTTATTTATAAAATTATTAAAAATAATTATAAAATAATTTGTTTTAGTATTATATTAAAAAAAAATATTTTTAATTATAGTTAAATTGTATTGTGAAAGAAAATTGAAATATTTGAAAAATTTTTATAAAAAAAGAAAATTTAATTTATTGTACCTTGTGTATCAGGGTTTATTAAATAAAAATTATTTATTTTAATTTTCTCGATTTTAAAAGAGTTAATATATTATAAAAGTTAATGTTATAAAATTATTTATAATAATATATTAGAAATGAAATGTTATTCGTTTTTAAAGGTATCTAGTTCTTTAAGAAATAAATTTAATTTAAAAATTTTATATTATTTATTAATTAATTAAATAAATAAATATTTAATTTAAATATTTTATGGGAAAAGCTGTAAAATAAATTATTAAAAATTATTAAATAATTAATTAAATATAAATTTAGAAATAGTTATTATTAATGAAAGTGTTATAATTTATTTATTTATATATATATATATATATATATATATATATATATATATATTATTTTTTATTTTTTAAAAATTTTATTAAAGTATATATTTTAATTTTTAAAATATAATAATAATGATAAAATTAGTATATTATTTTGTATAAATAACAATTTATGATAAGTTTTTTTAAAGAACTCGACAATAATATTATTCGCTTGTTTAATAAAAACATGTCTTTTTGTTTGTTTAAAAAGTCTAATCTGCCCACTGAAATTTTTAAATGGCCGCAGTATACTAACTGTGCAAAGGTAGCATAATCATTAGTCTTTTAATTGAAGGCTGGAATGAATGATTGGACGAAATAGTAATTGTTTCATAAAAATTTATATTAGAATTTTATTTTTTAGTAAAAAAGCTAAAATTAATTTAAAAGACGAGAAGACCCTATAAATCTTTATATTTAAATTATTATAAATTAAAAGATTAATTTTTTTATAATACTTATAAATATTTTATTGGGGTGATATTAAAATTTAATTAACTTTTAATTATTTAGAACATTAATTTATGAAAAATTGATCCGTTATTAACGATTAAAAAAATAAGTTACTTTAGGGATAACAGCGTAATTTTTTTAGAGAGTTCTTATCGATAAAAAAGATTGCGACCTCGATGTTGGATTAAGATATAATTTTAGGTGTAGCTGCTTAAATTTAAAGTCTGTTCGACTTTTAAATTCTTACATGATCTGAGTTTAAACCGGTGTAAGCCAGGTTGGTTTCTATCTTTAAAAAAATAAAATATTTTAGTACGAAAGGATTTGATATTTGATAAATTATTATTTTAATATTGAAAATAAATAATGTATTATTATTTTGGCAGATTAATGCAATAAATTTAGAATTTATAAATGTAATTTTTATTACAAATAATACTTGTTTTTTATAGAAAATTTTATATGTATTATTGGAAGATTACTATTATTAATTTTTGTATTAATTAGTGTAGCTTTTTTAACTCTTTTAGAACGTAAGGTTTTAGGATTTATTCAAATTCGTAAAGGTCCTAATAAAGTTGGAATTTGTGGTATTCCTCAGCCTTTTTGTGATGCAATTAAATTATTTACTAGGGAACAAACTTATCCTTTATTATCTAATTATATTTCTTATTATTTTTCTCCTATTTTTTCTTTATTTTTATCTTTATTAATTTGAATATGTATACCATTATTTTTAAATTTATTTTCTTTTAATTTAGGTTTATTATTTTTTTTATGTTGTACAAGTTTGGGAGTTTATACTGTTATAATTGCTGGGTGATCTTCTAATTCTAACTATGCTTTATTAGGTGGGTTACGAGCTGTAGCTCAAACTATTTCTTATGAAGTTAGTTTAGCATTGATTTTATTAAGTTTTGTTTTTTTAATTGGAGGTTATAATATTTTTATATTTTTTATATATCAACAATTTATTTGATTTTTATTTATTATATTTCCTTTAATATTAATTTGGTTTAGAATTTCATTGGCTGAAACTAATCGTACACCGTTTGATTTTGCTGAAGGTGAATCTGAATTAGTTTCAGGATTTAATGTAGAATATAGAAGAGGAAGCTTTGCTTTAATTTTTTTAGCTGAATATTCTAGAATTTTATTTATAAGAATATTGTTTTCTGTTATATTTTTAGGAAGAGATATTTTTTCTTTTATTTTTTATTTAAAATTGAGATTTATTTCTTTTATATTTATTTGAGTACGTGGTACATTACCTCGTTTTCGTTATGATAAATTAATATATTTAGCTTGGAAAAGATTTTTGCCTTTTTCATTAAATTTTTTAATTTTTTGTTTAGGGTTGAAAATTTTTCTATTAATTTAGTGAATTATTTTTAGTAAAATTAATAGAAAATTTAAGTCTATCTTATGTTTTCAAAACATATGCTTATTCAAGCTCATTAATTAATTTAATAATTCATTTCATCATTTAGTGATTAATGGATTTATTATATAATATAAAAAGTAAATAATAGTTAAAATTTGTCCAATAATTACATATGGTTCTTCAACAGGTCGAGCACCAATTCAGGTTAATAAAATTACTGTTACAATTAAAATTCAATAAAATAATTGATTAATAGGATAAAATTGATTTCTTTGGAATTTTTTTAAGTGATAAAATGGTATAATTATTAATACTGCAATTGATATAATTAATGCAATTACTCCTCCTAATTTATTAGGAATAGATCGTAAAATAGCGTATGCAAATAGAAAATATCATTCAGGTTGAATATGAATTGGTGTAATTAATGGATTAGCTGGAATAAAATTATCTGGGTCTCCTAATAAATTAGGATTAACTAAAATTAATAAAATTAATATTATAAATAGAAAGATAAATCCAATTATGTCTTTAAAAGTAAAGTAAGGGTGAAATGGAATTTTATTAATATTAGAATTTAATCCTAATGGATTATTTGATCCAGTTTGATGTAAAAATAATAAATGAATTATTGTTATTGCTATAACAATAAATGGTAAAATAAAATGGAATGTAAAAAATCGGGTAAGTGTTGCATTATCAACAGCAAATCCTCCTCATAATCATTGAACAATATTAATTCCTAAGTAAGGAATAGCTGATAACAAATTTGTAATTACAGTAGCTCCTCAAAAAGATATTTGACCTCAAGGTAAAACATATCCTATAAAAGCTGTTCCTATTAGTAAAAATAAAATAATTGAACCTACAAGTCATGTTGATTTATATAAGTATGAAGCATAGTATATTCCTCGTCCTACATGGATATAAATACAAATAAAAAAAAAAGATGCACCATTAGCATGTATAGATCGTAGTAATCAACCATAGTTTACATTTCGATAAATATGATTTACTCTATCAAAAGCTATGTTAATATCTGCTGTATAGTGTATTGCTAAAAATAATCCTGTAATAATTTGAATAATTAAGCATAATCCTAATAAAGACCCAAAATTTCATCATGAAGAAATATTAATTGGGGTAGGAAGATCAATTAAAGCATTATTAGCAATTTTTATAATAGGATGTTTAATTCGTAATGGTTTGTTCATTAATTAAATATTGGTCGTAATGGACCTTTGAATAAATTAGTAATTTTAATTACAATAATTAATGTAATTAATAAATAATTTATTAATAAAATTGTTAATAAATTAGTTGGGTAATTGTATAATTTATTTAATAGTAAAGAATTTTCTAATAAATATGAATTTATATTAAAAATTGATTTTATTTCTGTATTTGAAATATTTATTAAAATATAATTTTCTATAATAAATTTGATTAAAATAAAAGAAAAAAAGAAAAAAATTGATATAAATATTAATTTTATTGAAAATGAAAATATTTCATTTGAGGCTAATGAAGTTACGTAAATAAATAAAATTAATAAACCTCCCATAAATACTAAAAATAAAATATATGAAAATCAAAATGTTTTAGTAATTAATCCTAATATTATGCATATTAATATAGTTTGGATTAATAAAATTAAACCTATTGCTAGTGGATGTTTTATATTTATAAAAATAAAACTAAAAATAAATATGAAAGAAAAAATAATTCATTGTATAATATCAAGAAATAGTTTAATTAAAAATATTAATTTTGGAGATTAATGATAAAGAATTTCTTTTTTCTTGAAGTTTTAAAAAAAAAATTTTATTTTTGATTTACAAGACCAATGTTTTTGTTAAACTATTAAAACTAATGATAATTTTAAATTGAAGTCTACCAAGTTTATTATTTTTAATAGGTTTATTTACATTTGTTTTTAATCGAAAACATTTATTATCTATGTTATTAAGTTTAGAATATATTGTTTTAAGTTTATTTATTTTGTTATTTATTTATTTAAATATAGTTAATTATGAATTGTTTTTTAGAATAATATTTTTAACATTTAGAGTTTGTGAAGGGGCATTAGGTCTTTCAATTTTAGTTTCTTTAATTCGTACACATGGTAATGATTATTTTCAAGGATTCAATGTTTTACAATGTTAAAAATTCAATTTTTTATTATTTTTATATTACCATTTTGTTTTATTAATAATATATATTGAATGGTTCAAGGTTTTTTTTTATTTTTAAGTTTTATTTTTATTTTAATAAATTTATATAGAAATTATTTTATAACAATTTCTTATTTATTTGGATGTGATGTAATTTCTTATGGTTTAATTTTACTCAGTTTATGAATTATTTCTTTAATAATAATAGCAAGTGAATTAATTTATAAATTTATAAATTATACTAACTTATTTATTTTTAATTTAATTTTTTTGTTAATTATATTAGTATTAACATTTAGAAGAATGAATTTATTTATATTTTATTTATTTTTTGAAAGAAGATTAATTCCAACTTTGTTTTTAATTTTAGGATGAGGTTATCAACCTGAACGTTTACAAGCTGGGGTATATCTGTTATTTTATACATTATTTGTATCTTTACCTATATTGTCAGGAATTTTTTATTTATATAAAACTATTGGTTCAATAAATTTTTATTTATTAAATAATTTTATATTAAATTATAATTTTTTGTATTTTTCTTTAGTTATAGCTTTTTTAGTAAAGATACCAATATTTTTAGTACATTTATGATTACCTAAAGCTCATGTTGAAGCTCCTGTTTCAGGGTCAATAATTTTAGCTGGTATTATATTAAAATTAGGTGGTTATGGTTTGTTACGAGTTTTTCCATTTTTACAATTTGTAGGGTTAAAATTTAATATTATTTGAATTAGAATTAGATTAGTGGGAGGAGTATTAATTAGTTTAATTTGTTTATTACAAACTGATTTAAAATCTTTAATTGCTTATTCTTCTGTAGCTCATATAGGTATTGTATTGTCTGGTTTAATAACATTGAATTATATAGGATTATGTGGTTCTTACATATTAATAATTGGTCATGGATTATGTTCTTCAGGATTATTTTGTTTAGCTAATATTTCTTATGAACGTGTTAGTAGTCGAAGTTTATTAATTAGTAAAGGAATATTAAATTTTATACCTTCAATGTCTTTATGGTGATTTTTGTTAAGTTCAGTTAATATGGCTGCTCCTCCTTCATTAAATTTATTAGCTGAAATTTCTTTAATTTGTAGAATTTTAAGATGATCTTGAATTTCTATATTTATATTATCTTTTTTGTCTTTTTTTAGAGCTGCATATACATTATATTTATATGCTTATAGTCAACATGGGAAAATTTCTTTAGGAGTCTATTCATTTGGGATTGGAAAAATTCGAGAATTTTTACTTTTATTTTTGCATTGATTTCCTTTAAATTTATTAATTTTAAAAAGAGATTCATGTTTATTATGATTGTATTTAAATAGTTTATGTAAAATACTGATTTGTGGTGTCAGTGATAAGAAGTTCTTTTTAAATTGTGAAATATTTATCAATTTGTGTTATTAGATTTTTTAGATTATTATTTTTTAGATTGTCTTCTTTTTTTTTAGGAGTTATTTTTATTATAAAAGAATATATAATTTTAATTGAATGAGAAGTAGTATCAATTAATTCAATAAATATTGTAATGATTATTTTATTAGATTGAATAAGTTTAATATTTATATCTTTTGTTTTTTTTATTTCATCTTTAGTTATTTATTATAGAAAAGAGTATATGAGAAATGATTTAAATATAAATCGATTTATTATATTAGTATTAATATTTGTTTTTTCTATGGTATTATTAATTATTAGTCCTAATTTAGTAAGAATTTTATTAGGATGAGATGGTTTGGGATTGATTTCTTATTGTTTAGTAATTTATTTTCAAAATGTAAAGTCTTATAATGCAGGTATATTGACTGCTTTATCGAATCGAATTGGTGATGTTGCTTTATTATTAGCTATTGCTTGAATATTAAATTATGGAAGATGAAATTATATTTTTTATTTAGAAGTTATATCTAAAAATTTAGAAATAATAATTATTGGAGTATTAGTTATATTAGCTTCTATAACTAAAAGAGCTCAAATTCCATTTTCTTCTTGATTACCTGCAGCTATAGCAGCTCCTACTCCTGTTTCTGCATTGGTTCATTCTTCTACATTAGTAACTGCTGGAGTATATTTAATAATTCGTTTTAATATTTTATTAAGAACTTCTTGATTAGGTAGTTTATTATTAATGTTATCTGGTTTAACAATATTTATATCTGGATTAGGAGCTAATTTTGAATTTGATTTAAAAAAAATTATTGCTTTATCAACATTAAGTCAGTTGGGTTTAATAATAATAATTTTGTCAATAGGTTATTTTAAATTAGCATTTTTTCATTTATTAATCCATGCTTTATTTAAAGCTTTATTATTTATATGTTCAGGAGCAATTATTCATAATATAAATAATTTTCAAGATATTCGATTAATAGGAAGACTTAGAATAATAATACCTTTTACTTCTTCTTGTTTTAATATTGCTAATTTAGCTTTATGTGGGATGCCTTTTTTATCTGGATTTTATTCAAAAGATTTAATTTTAGAAGTAGTTTCTTTTTCTTATATTAATTGTTTTGTTTTTTTTATATTTTTTTTTTCAACAGGTTTAACTGTTTGTTATTCTTTTCGTTTAGTTTATTACACAATAGTTGGAAATTTTAATTGTTTTTCTTTAAATTTACTAAATGATGAAGGTTGAGTAATATTGAAAAGAATAATAGGTTTATTAATTATAAGAATTTTTGGTGGAAGTTTATTAAATTGATTAATATTTTCTAGACCTATAGTATTAGTTTTACCTTTAATTTTAAAATTATTAACATTATTCGTATGTTTTTTTGGAGGTTTAATTGGTTATTTAATTTCTAATGTTTCATTATTATTTTTAAATAAATCTTTTTATAATAATAATTTATCTAGTTTTTTAGGTTCTATGTGATTTATGCCTTATATTTCTACTTATGGATTAATTTTTTATTCATTAATAATTGGTAAAATAGTAATAAAATCATTTGATCAAGGTTGATCAGAATATTTAGGAGGTCAAAATCTTTATTTTAATTTAGTTAAAAATTCTCAATTTAATCAAATTGTACAAAATAATAATTTAAAAATTTATTTAATAAGTTTTATATTTTGAATTTTAATTTTATATTTATTTATAATATATTTAT